>VMKM01002166.1:0-85310 GCA_008360985.2 Macquaria ambigua | reverse complement strand
TGTGTGTGTGTTAATGTGTGTTAGTGTGTGTGTGTGTGTGTGTGTGTGTGTTAATGTGTGTGTGTGTGTGTGTGTGTTAATGTGTGTTAGTGTGTGTGTTAATGTGTGTGTTAGTTAGTGTGTGTGTGTTAATGTGTGTTAGTGTGTGTGTGTGTGTAGAAAAAGGCTTTTGGTTTATTTAACACTTTGCCAGCAGCATGACTCAGCCTTTGTGGAACAACCTTGCACTGTGTGTGTGTGTGTGTGTGTGTGTGTGTGTGTGTGTGTGTGTGGCTTCAGTACAGGAAGCTCCTCTGTCACCATAAAAGTCTGTTAATAACAACATGAGGAGAATCGGCTGTTATTTGTCTCTCAGCAGCTGTTTGGAAAGTAACTGCTGTTTCTGCTTTAAATGTAACTTTGGTTAATTCTGCTTTGACGTGTTTTCAGCTGGTGTTAACTCAGTGAAAACTAGCAGCACGTTTGTAAGTCGAACGACATGATGAAGCAATGATGCAGAACGCACCATTTGTTGCCCACAAATTTACAGTGATTTAAATCACTAAAACCAACTGCTGCACAGTAAACCGGGGTCTTCGGGGACCTCAGGCCTGTTGGGGTCCTCGGGGCCGTTTGTAGTCCAGCTCTCACTCTAACGTAGTTTAAATGAAACAACTTCACAATAAAACAAGTTGTTTCAGAATTTCACTTTATTGAGTCTCTGACTTTTACTTTAAATAACTGCAGTTTATCATAATTAAAGTTCTCGCACACGTGTGTGTGTGTGTGAGACACACAGCTCCCCAGGCCACACACACACACCCCCACCCACACACACACACACACCCCCACCCACACACACCCCCACCCACACCCACACACACCCACACCCACACCCCCACCCACACACACACACACCCCCACCCACACACACACACCCCCACACACACACCCCCACCCACACCCACACCCACACACACTAACTGTTAAGGCTCTTCCTTCTTAAAAAAGAGCTCAAAAAAAGGCTGGACCCAAGCGCCAAACACAGACAGACCAGGTAGGTTTAGCAGGGGTTTATTTCAAGGGATGTGTATCTGGGCTCAGGCAGGCTGCAACCAGGAGAGTTTCCACAGGACAACAGGACACAGTTCTGGGCGTGGGCGAGTCGCAGGGAAGCTGGCAGTGGAGCTGGAGTAGATGATCCTGAGCAGAAGAGAAGCGGTTAGACAGGGTGGGAATCAAATGACACTAAGAAAACAGGACGTAGCTTAGAGTGGCCGGGAGTATACTACCAAATGGGTTAGACAACAATCTGGCGGAGATGGACTGGTTTGCTGGAGTTCTTAAGCTGTGGAGTTGATGAGCTGATGGAGAACAGGTGCGTGATTGCTTCTGCGCTGGAGAGCAGTGATTGGTGGAATTGAGACCAGAGCCGGCAACTGAGCAGAGGGAAATAGGAAGAACCCGCCCACAGATAAACACAGACTGACATGACAGACCTGACAGACAGGAGGAGACAATGGAAACACCAGGGAAGGGAACACACAGGGAAAACACTAGGAAACACTAGAGGTGGAGGGAGCATCCACGACACTAACAAACACACTTAAATTGGTCCTCTCGCCTTCTTGTCTCTTAGACAGAGTGGTCCTTAAAGGAAACACACACACACTCTCTCTCTTCCTTCACGGGTCAGTGTGCAGATCGAGGTGACATCATTTTAGTTAATAAACAGTTGCTCCGCCCCCTTTGGCCCTGTTACCGTAGTAACACAGGAGAGAGGGGAGGAGGTGAACACGGTAACGGAGGACAGGAGGGACTTTAGAGAGAGGGAAGGACTGAAGGAAGGGAAGGTAACGAAGGGAGGGAAGAAGAAAGGACGGAAGGAAGGAAGGATGAAGGCCGGGACACACCAGGATTTAAAATGGAGACATGCGGCAATTTGAGAATCCGCTCGAGCAAATATTCCACAGTTCAACTTTGGTGAACTTTGACCTGAGGATTTGCGCCGTTGACCGATAGCGAGCCGTCTCGACATGAACAGAGGAAGCTATCGTAGCTTATTAGCTGTGTTGCAGGCGGTTATAAGACAAGAGTCGCTGGTGCAGATACGTCTTTTGAGTAAAATATGTGAACTCATCGTCCACGTTATCGATCGAGTAACGAGCGATGTTGACCGTGATAGATACATAAATAACTGTATAGCTCCAGAATTTAAAACCTGCAAATGTATAACTGCAAACAAACATTACAAACATAACAGGAAGTTAAAGCTGATTTTATGATTTAAATATCCTCACTCATGTTGCGTCAAATGTTGCATTTATTTCCAGAGAGCATCAGTAAAACCAAATGAAATTAACTAAAAAAGTAAAAGCTTTAAATGAAATGTGTAGTTTGTTTTACTGTAAGATGCTTTCAGTCATTTGTCTTTTGGGAAAGTTTAAAAAGGTGCATAAACTGAATTAGAGGATCTGGATCTGTTTTTGTTTTTTTGGCCTCTTTGCTGAAGTCAACCAACATCTCATTTCATTTTCACTTCTCAGGACGTTTAGTCAAAAATCCTTCTCTGCATAAACCAGGAGATCCTCCTCCTCCTCCTCCTCCTCCTCCTCTGTCTGTCTGCTGAGTTATTTTCATCACCTCCTCTGAAGAAACAGAAAACCAGTTTAAAACGTCTTCCTGCAGAGAGTCTGGAGGGATGAGAGGAGGTTTTACAGACGTCTGTTGGTGGAGTAGAGACGAGGTGTCAGGACTCTGTGCTTCATCATGTATGAAGGAAGGACTGAACAGGTGGACAGACTGTCAGATCTCAGCCGAGGAAGAAGAGGAGGAAGAAGTGAGGATTTCTCTTCATCATCTTCCAACTTGTGTAAACAGGAATCTGCTTGTTGTCTTTGTGAAGTCGCACCTTTGGCTCAAGTAGAGATCACGAGAACTTTTTCTTTCTCCAGAAAAAGTTTTTAGGTTTAGATTTCTGACTTTTTAGTTTGAGTTCTTTCCTGTGAAACTTAAACCATCAAAGTCACAACTCCGGCTCCTAAAAATTATAATGACGTTCAGACTTTAGTTAGTTTCAAGTCACAAGTCTGCGTCCGGTCTTTCCGGTCTTAATGCTGTCCATAAAAATGATAAAGTATTTGAACATTTTTCTTTCAAAGTCTGTGTTTTTTACATTGTTCTGGGATTTTACCAGAACTAAAGGACCTGAGGCTTTTTGCTTTCAAGTCCAGGTCAAGTTACAAGTGTCCTTCTATGTGACTTAAATCTGACGGAGTCCGAAGTCTTTCCCTGGATTAGAAAACCAGTGTTGCCAGTGAACATTATCCAAACACCTCCAAACTGTATCTGGCAAAGCAAATTAATGGGGTGGATGGAACTGATTTTACACCTTCAGATTGATTTGTAGTAAATGGGCTTAAATATGTAAAAGTTGAGTACCATCAAAGATTCAGTGAACAGAAGGTGTTGTTTGTATGCACACTGCAGAGTCCTGCCGTCACGTCCAGCGTCTCGCTCTCTGAGGAGAATCCCATTAAGTTTCCTCTCTGGACTCGGGTGTTCTCTCGTGGCAGGTGGAGCGCGGTAAAACGAGCCTTGGAGTCGTGTCCTCGCATATTAAACGCTGGTCGTTCAGGTCACCTCCCAGAGGAACTCGTAAAAACTGAACTTCTGAGTTTAATTCAGACTCAACAGGAAGAGGAAACGTCGTTACTGACTTTACCTGCTGGTGAAGTTCTGCGTCCGCTCCAGAAAAC
Organism: Macquaria ambigua; assembly: GCA_008360985.2. NCBI lineage: Eukaryota > Metazoa > Chordata > Actinopteri > Centrarchiformes > Percichthyidae > Macquaria > Macquaria ambigua. The sequence continues at coordinate 81,573 of VMKM01002166.1, read as the reverse complement.
TCTTCTGCTCTGCACTTGTTGTGTGTTTTGCCCAGTGCAAAGAGCTTTGTGTTGTTGTCGTTGTTGTTATAGTTGTAGCAGCTCCAGACCGCAAGGAGGCCTGGAGCTGCAGCAAACAGGCTACACAGCACTGTGTGTCAGTACTACAGTACTACACAGCACTGTGTGTCAGTACTACAGTACTACACAGCACTGTGTGTCAGTACTACAGTACTACAGAGTTCAGTGTCTTGACTCAAGCCAATTACTGAAATATTACAATGTTTAATTTCCTAATTTCTTACTCATTTCCACACTCAGTTTTGTCCTTCAAAATAAAACAAAATTAAACATGTAATAATAACAAAGAAGTAGTTAGTTAGTTTATTGACTTATACATCACACTACAGCAGCAGGTGTCGATCTACCTCCTCCTTATATAACACACGTCTATAAAAACTAATAGATATATATAAATAAACACAAACAGAGGCAGTGTGTGAAATCAGATTTTATTGTAAATATACTTCACAGTGAGGATGAATCTTTTGACTCCATCTCGCTGTCAAAGCGCCTGAAAACTTCTTTGAGGTGCGGTCACTTTGTCTCACAACAGGTGTACATGTGCAACAACACACCTGAGTTCAACTTGACAAGTTTGAACTCGACATACTGAGACCTGCTGACTCAGACATGAACTCTGGTGACTTTAATTTGAAAGATTGAAGACTTGAGTGACATCACTTTGCAGTACTTGCTTTATCTTTCTTTATATTTTCTACTTACTGTGTTTATTGTTATGCACCAATATACCAACACTAATTCCTTGACTCCAACAGTGCCTGTAGAGACTAATGAAGTTAGTGACAGCACAACATCTAAAGGACTGCAGGTCATCTCTAAAGGATGAAGTGAACTGAAGAGTCACACTGCGGTCACGCTCCGGCTGTTTTTATACACTCAGCTGCCAGAGAAATATTCCTTTATCGTTTAAAACACCGGTTCTTGTTGTAGTTCAGATTCGGGTGGAGGAGCAGCTGACTTTCAGCACCACGTTAAATTGTCCCGTCGATCGCTGCGGGGGAGACAAGGCTGCTTCTGTGTTAACTTTACTGTTTTCCTATAAAAAGCTGGATTGTTTTTAGGCCTCAGTGGGATTATAAAAAGGCTATTGACTCACTGTAGTAAAAAACACTTTAAACTGTGGATAAACTGCTGTGTGAGGAGATGAGCGGAGGCTGGTGAAGGAGGGGGGGCAGTGGCGTTTATTTATGGTACAATAAAGGAAAAGAGACGATGGAGGGGTGGAGGGGGGTTTCTTGTCTGCAGGGCTGAAAGAGTCAGATGCCATGTGTTTATCACATGCTACATAAACCTCTACAAAGAGCATTTTCTGATACTTGTTCATCTGTTTTAAGGGTCAAACGTCGTGTGTGGGCAGGGTCATTTCATATCAGTAACATCTAAACATTAAGTCTATCAACAGCTTTAAATGTAGGTTTGAAATAATAACAGAACTGTCAAAGTCATAAATAAATAGCTTCTATTAGGATCCATTCTAGTGTTAATATGAGCTACTACATAATAAACTCATATTTTAGTCAGAATACTTTTTTTGTTTGTTTTGTTTGAATAATTTGAAAAATACCAAATCTACGTCAGAGATCAGTTCTGCTTTATCTTTGCCATCTTCTTATAATCTTGATTTTATTCTTAAGAGTGGAGAAGATAAAAAGAATATTTACACAAACTTCAGAAAATAGCTCTCCTACAGCGCCAACAGTGTGCAACACTAGCTAACGTTAGCTTAGAAATGGAGTCCGCTAACATCAACAAATGACCGGCACCCACAACAACACAAAGTCCACATAGCTTGCTTGCTAACACGGATGAATTGCTAGCTAGCTAATGTAGCAAAATACTGTCTTGAGTAACGTCTGTCATGATCCCAAGGACCTTAGTGTGGACTTGTGTGTTTTTTGGTTTTGTGTTTCCTGTTTTACTTTGAAATTACTGTTCTTGTTTCATTGTGTGCTGTTTATTTCCTGTCTTTGTTCTTTTCCCGCCTTTTTTGATTGTTTGCACCTGTTTCTTGTTACTCACCTGTGTCTGTTTCCCTCATTGTCTCCTCCCCTATTTATACCGGTCCTCTCCCTTTGTTCTCAGTGGCATCATTGTCTGCGTTTCCCTGCACTTGGATTTTGATTACTGATGTTCTTGTGTTTGATGTGTTGGACGTTCTCCTCGTGTGTCGCTCCTGTGGATTCCCTGCGTGTCTGTCCCTGAGTTTGTGTGAGTTTTGTGTTCCCTAAATAAATCCTTGGACTGCTCCTGTCTACCTGTCTGCATTTTGGGTCCTTCTCCCTGCTACCTGATATGGCTTGTCGTGGCAAGGCCGCCTCGAAGGCCTTTCATGATAACATCAGCTAATTCATCCAGACTCCCGGGGCTGATCTGGCTGGTAAATTGGCTAGCTTACCATTACACTAACATTACGAAGCAACCAATGCCAGGTCCATGCTGCGTAGCTAAGTTACAGCTAGCTGGCTAACCTTAGCTTGCTTGCTGGCTAACCTTAGCTTGCTTGCTCGCTAACATTATTGCTAGCAAAATACTGAGTGGATATGTTAGTTGGCTGACTTGCCAAATTACTTCACCAGCTAACGTGATCCATGATGCTAACTTATGTATCGGCTAGCTGTAACTTAGCTACGCAGCATGGATTGGTTTGGTTGCTTTGTAACGTTAGTTGATAAAGTAATTTGTAAAGGGCAATCTAGTTAGCATCATGGAGCCAATGGTCCAAAGAAAATATAGGAACATTACAGATAGTAACGTTATTCTAAATATGATTGTAAATCACGTTCAGTCTTGTGTATGTCACGTCCAATCACTGTTTTGGGCATCGGCAGGATGCAGACTGCAGTTCCCTTAACGGCCACCAGGTGTTATTAATAACAAGGACTTTCTGAAAACTCCACATACCACCTTTTAATATGAGCTACTACATCAGGAAAAATCCTCTTCTAATAAGTTCATATCTCATCAGTTAGAATACTTTTTTGTTTGAATAATTAAAAAAAATACCAAGTCCACGTCAGTCGTGTTCTTAGTCCTCCTTTTGTCAGAGCCTGTATATGTGTGTGCTGTTTAGAGGGTTCACTGCATATTTAATTCCCTGTTTACCAGTTCAATGAAGGAAGGCAGTGGGTCTGTACCAGTATACTGTGTATGGTCTGAGCTCTGAGCAGGAACACCTGAGTGTTGAGTTTCCTGCAGCCTCGTCTGCTGCTGCTGTAAATATTGAACAGTGTGTGTTCGAGCCGCTCTGCTGTTTACCGATCCTCGTCTGTACACACACTGATTCAATTCACTGCCGATTGCTTTGTGCCGTTTCTGGGACCGACTGGTGTTTAAGAACCGCCGGGGTTTTTCCATTACACACAGGCTGAAGGACGTATCGATGGAAACGTGTGGTGTTAAAGCTTTAATCCCTTCAAATCTTCATGTAAGAAACAGCAGATATTTGATCTCACTGCTGTGTTTGTAGCAGCAGAAAGAGTCTTCGGTAGATTCAGTATCTCTGCAGTCGTTCCTGCTCTGGATGCAAATACGTTCAGTGATGCACTGAAATGATGCAGATTAGAAAAGAAGAGCTGCTGGTTGTCAAACAGTCAAACAGTCCTCAGGTCATTAATCACATCCAGCAGCTGGTTAGATTTCCCTTCTGTTCTTGTTTATGATGGTAGTTAGTGACCAGTGATCGTGCACTAACTTCTATGTTTCAGCAGGGTGGTGTTTGAGTCCATTATAATGAGTACAATTACATTTTTAAGATTTGCAACATTAATAAATTTTTTTTTAATTTCATATTTTTTTAATTTTATATTTTTATATTGTATTTTTACCTTCTATTTTATTATAGTTTCTTTTTGCATTTTTACTGTATTTACTTGCATGCCCTTATGTTTCAACCTTTCAAGCTGCTGGAAATGTGAATTTCTCTTGGAGATCAATAAAGTATCTATCTATCATCTATCTATCTCAGGTTTTTATATTAAGAAGAATTATTTAACAGTTATCAGACATTGGTTCTTTGTTGGTGAATCTACCTTCCATCAGTTCCTTTTTTACTTTCTACTAAAAGTATTTTAACTAAATATCTGTCACTTCACACTTTCTGCAGAGACGTTACAGAGATCAGAATCAGGTTTATTGTCATGTAGTTCTTTGGTATACTGGTGCATGTCAATAAACATAAGTAGAAAAGATAAAACAAATACTGCAAGTCAAGAAGCATAAATACAAAATTGACAATAAGATATGAGAAATTATTATGAAAATAATACAACAATATGACTTATTTGAATGAAAGAGCTGGACAGTTGTGTGCAGAAGCTGTGCGTTAATGTAACAATAAGTGAAGTGAAAAATAAAATAAAGTACCAAACAACTCTTAGGGACCTTCACATCCTCGTGTTGTAGCTCTTTACCAACAATTTCCCAGAACAGTTATTTTAAAAACATGTTGGTGATCGACATCAAATGATCCAAAAACTCTCTCCAACATTTATGACGTCTGAGTGACTGCTTTACTTTTCACCTTGAGTGTAATGAAGAAACAAAGGAGAGGTATAATAATTCTTAATTTCTTTAAATGAATCATTTCTTTAATGTGCGGCTGTTCAGGCTGTCGGTTCACTGGATGCTCTGACGCTGCAGTCGGGTCCAGATCTGCAGGGTCGGTCAGGAAATCTGACTTTTACTGGAACTTGTGATGACGTTTATTTGGACGGTTAGTTGAGGATAAGAAACATTTGCTGTTCATGGTGTTCAGCTGACGAGAGCTCTGACTGACCAATCAGCGTCGTCCTGCTGCCTTTTTTAAAGATGGTGAATAAACTGTTTAACTGGTTACTGGTTATACTGGGAGGATCAACACACACACACATCATGTAGCTGGTTACATGTACAGTAGCTGTGTGTGTGTGTGTGTGTGTGTGTATTACAGGAAGGCAAACAGTTTCTCTTGTTGATAATCTTTGTCTCCTCCTCCCACCCTCTTCTTCCTCTTCATTTGTCTTTAATCCTCACTGCTCCTCCTCTTCCTTCTCCTCCCTTGTTTTTCTCCTCCTCCTCCTCCTCCTCAGGTGGAGGACGAAGCAGAACCTGGACTACTGTTTCCTGATGATGTACGCTCAGACTAAAGGAACTTACTACGTCCAGGTAGGACAGAAAGCACTGTACAGATGTTTCACAATAAAAACAGCTGAAAGGACATAATCCTTTCCTGGCAGGCTTTTAATGTGAAACATCTGCAGGAAGTGTTGAGTTTCATTGATGCTTAACAGTAATCAGCAAGGTATGAAAGCACCTGGACATAATTAGTGAATGAAAACAGTATAATTGTTAAACAGAGATGTTAGTAGGACATAATGAGTTTATTATGTGAGACGTTAGAGAAATCGTTGATGAACCAAACTCTGTGCAATTTTCTGAATAAACAAATCACAAAATTTCCCATTTGGTGAGCACATGACCTGAATTTACGGTGTGCACGATTCGATTCTTTCGCCACATAAATCAAATAAACTTCAGCAGCATCAGTGGACTGACGTCTCTGAATCTAATAAATCAGGACGGCCATTAAAATAAAAAGCGCCTCTGATGTAATTCTGCTGCTGTGAGAAGCTGATGAAACTGTTGCATTGTGGGTCGAGTGACGGGGCCGTTAATGGAGGTGTCTCTGTGGCTTCATCACGCCGTCTTTGTTCCCTTGAAAGATGAAAAGAAGAAGAAACAGACGGCAGACTCTGTCATCTTAAAACTAGACCAGGTTCTGGAGTGAACTGACCCGGGTTCACATGTTGAAGGTTAATGAAGAAAGAAAATATCTCGCATGTTGACAGATTTTCTTCACCTTCCTGCCTAAAAATCGAACGTGACAGATAAATGAACCCAAACAGGCCTTTTTTCTCCAAATGAGACAAAACTATAACGTTGCGTTCAGGGGCTCCTTGTCAGAACAGATTTTACTTTCATGTTTTTGTCTTAGATCATAAGACAAACTCAGTTTCACAAACAGTACATGACAAAATAAACACACATTTCAGCCAGATGATAAAATAATATGACAACTTGTATTAAAATCTCGTTACAAAAAACTTAATCTCTTGCTTTTACATCCAGTTCTCGACATTTACATGTGAACAGGTCGTACAACCGGAGGTGGAAAGTACATTTACTCAAATACTTACTTGTACTTTACTTGAGTACTTCTACATCTCAGAGGGGAATATTGTACTTTTTACTACATTTGTCTGACAGCTGGAGTTTCAGATTAAGACTTTAAGAAAAGTCCAAAACCTGAAAACAAATGTGTGTATGAGAAGTTTTCTTCTTTCCTTCCACGTTCTTCATCTTCAGATTCATCTTTACCTGGTGTGACAGATGGGTGATGTTAGAGCCCAGACTGAGCGGATTCTCAGAGGAAACGAGCAGCGTTTTTCTCGCCTCTCAGGTTTTCTGTCATTTTCACAGTCGGGACTTGAAATTATTTCTGGAGATGAATGTGTTTTTCGTTTCGTGCCTCTTTATGTGAATGGCTGTTGTGATCTGGAGCTTTGTCCTTGAACGCAGCTCTCCCTGCCGGAGCTGAACTGGGTTGTTTTGTTCCCAGTGATGGAGCAATCTCATCACCATCATCTCTGCTGGCGGCGGCGGAGCTTCGGTTGCTCCCACACGAAGCGTTTTGACAGGAACACAGAGCCAGACTCACTGTTTTGACACCTAAACTCGCTCTGAACTTTGCAGCGTTTGTCCTGGGTGGTGTGTAGTGACGGGAGGAGGTGGAGGAGGTAATTACTCCATGTCGACTCCCCCGGGTCAGGAGGCTGCGAGCGTCTCCTGCACACTGCCACGAGATCAGGAGCAAAGATGTTGAGGATATTTTTACTGTAGAGGAGCTCCTGCTCCTGCTCCTGGTCCTGGTCCTGTGGTCTCACCAAAGATCCCTTATTTTATTAGCTAATTGATTCATTAAGTCCCCCAAGAATGACAGGCTGTGCCAGAAGTTGTTTCAGGGGTTTTATTCCCATTTGCAACAGTTTTCTGTTGATCTGTCTGTCATCATTTAGCCATCAGCGACTCTTTCCATCTAAACAAATGTTAGTAACGAGTCCTCGTACCTTCAGAAACCTTCAGAGACTGTTTTCTGATCCGCCACAGACCAGGATGGACTTTCTGGTGCAGTTTTGGACTCAGACCTAAATTTTAACAACCACATTAAGATAATTACAAAACCGGCCAACTATCACCTGGAGAATATATCAGGAAATAAAGGAGTCTGTGTGTTTATCTTCAGTCGGCTCGACCTACTGTAACGCTGTCTTCACAGGTCTCAGATCAGAGTCCTCTTCACTGAGACCAGGAGAGACCACATCAGTCCGGTTCTCAGATATTTACACCGGCTTCCTGTTTGTCAGAGAACTGATTTTAAAACACTCCTGTTGGTTTATGAAGCTCCATTCTGAAGCGTCCAGACCCCTCAGGTGGTTCTGGTATCAGGTCTACTTCCTGTCCCCCAGAGTCCAAACTAAACCTGGAGGAGCAGCCTTTAGTTTAAACTCCGGACTACTTATTCATATCCTTTTATTCTACTGTTTAATCTGTTTTGTTCTATTTTAAATCCTATTTATTTGTGTCGCCTTGTGTTTCTTTTACATCTTGTCTTAATGTCTTTCTGTCTCACGTAAACCTCTTTGTCTTGTGGCTGAAAGGTGAAATAAATAAACTTGCCACCTCTATGAGTAAGATCTCGTTTAGGCAACTAAAACTGCTTGGTTATGGCTAGAGAAAGGCTGTAAACATCAGCACTGGTGGTTTTGTTCAAACTCAGCTACCACCTTGTGAAGTTTAACTGGATCACACTGTGTCGTTAAACTTCTCTCATGGGTTCATTTTAACTGTTTTGGGGCCAAAGAGCTCAAACTCTCTGAAATTTCACAAAAAAACAAAGATCGGAGAAAAGTCTGAGATTTCTGTATCCCTTCCTGTCAATCATCATCAGATTTATCTGGTGACCCTTTGGAGACCCCGACCCAGAGGTTGGGAACCACTGTCACAGTCACAGTCTGCAAAACGAGTACTTTTTACTTTTAAGACTTTAAGTACATTTAGCTGATAATAAATACTTCTGTACTTTTACTTAGGTATGGTTTTATATGCAGTAATGGGAGTATTTCTACATGTCTAACATCTTCTTCCACCACTGTCTCTCTCTCTCTCTCTCTCTCTCTCTCTCTTACAGCTAGAGGACGACATAGTCGCTCGTCCGAACTACTTCACCACCATGAAGAACTTTGCTCTGCAGCAGCCGTCGGAGGAGTGGATGATCCTGGAGTTCTCTCAGCTCGGCTTCATCGGTCAGTCACGCCTGATTTTACCATCATAATAATAATAATAAGCCTCATTATCATCACAGAGATCAATAAGCTTCTCAGTCCGAGCGATCAGTCTGATCAGGTCTCTGTCCTCCACACGTTTCTAAATGGACGCTTTGAATTTGGGTTTTTTTGAGTTTCGGCCGCCGTCTTTGTCACAGAGCTGAAGTCGGCGGCAGCATCCAACTTCCCGCCTGTGGACGTCAGGTCTGCCAACCAATGGGAAGAGAGTAATAATTATAATAATAATAATAATGATGTAATAACAATAAACTTTACTGCTACAGCACTTTTTAAAACAAAGTTATAAAGTGCTTTACAAAGTTTAACCAGGATTAAAACATTTCAGGAGGCAGTGAGGCGAATAAAACCAGTAAAAATACAAAAACAAAATGGAGTATTTATACATTGTGGTATTAGTACTTTAAGATCTGAATACTTCTTCCACCGCTGCATAAGATGTAAGTGGCTGTAAGATGTGGTTGAAAGCTCTGAAAAGCAAGCAAGTAAGTGGACCTTTGAGTGTCATGTGAAGAAGTCTGAGTGCAGCAGCGAGGCGAGGAGTCGTCCAGCTGTTCAGAGCTCCGTCTGACGGTTAAATTGAATCCAGCTGATTAATTGGAGCTTCAGCCTCCGTCTGATCTGCTTTCTAATTATTCTGTCAGGGCCAATCAATGACTTCTGTCTTCCAATCAGCCGACGCTGACGTGTGGAGCGCAGGCGTTACTCGCCCGGAACCACAAGCTGATCTGAAGTCAGATTTCCCCTCCGAACCGTTTCCAGCTCGGACAGAAATCAGGAAGCTCATCAGTCCGATCACTTCCTGGTGATTAGATATTCTCAATATACTCAATACTGACCCTCTGAGAGGAAAATTAACTTCCTAAAGGAAAGATGTCTGCTGTTTGAAAATAAAGTTAATAAACTTCCAGGATTCACATGCACAAGCCTTGAAAAGCCTGGAAAATGTGCACAATGGAGCTGAAACAATTAGTCTTAATCTTAATGTGCAACTATTTTGATAATCGACTGATCATTTTGAGTCCCTGCTTCCAGCTTCTCAGGTGTCTTTGGGTTTTAAACTGTTGACATTTGAGGACGTCACCATCACAATTTAAAAAAAGCATGAAAACAATTAGATTAAAATGTTTTTGACAAGCTAAGAAAATATGACATAAAATGACTGAAATCTGACTAAAACTAATAGAACAGAGAAACATGGCTGACGTTATGTTTTATATGAGAATGTATATGTGAGAGTGTGTGAGAGAAGACACACACTCGCACAGAGAACAACACAAAGTGTGTGTGCATCCTTTTCTTCCCATGAGGCTTTGCTGCTCCACTTCCCTCTAATAGGTCCCTGAGCGCTCGGCCCGTCATCACCGAGGACGGAAGAATCAAACGCTCCTCGTTGTTCCTCCAGAGGCTGAAACGCAGCGACAGTCAGCAGCTGAACAACAAACCAGCACTTCTTTAAAACACCTCAAACCTGAGACACCTCCGGAGTTACAGGAACAGTCTCAGATAATTCACGACTGTAACAAAGAATCCATCAGGGCCCAAAGAAACATTTTAACCTTTTTTAACCTAACGTTCACCTCATCTCGTGCATCGCCGTCTGCTACAGTGTCATCACATCCAAATCAAACAATGAATTAAAAAGGCTGTAAAATGACTTTGCACGTGCAAGTTCTGCACTCAGTTTGTGAATTCAGTTTTTTTAAAGGTGTAAAAATGTCTATATTTTTAGCTTTTGTCATTTATTTCTTTGCTAGCAGCCTGAAGACGGAGATGTCTGGTTGCTAATAGGTTCTTTTTCACGGCAGACATTTTGACTTGTCAAAGATCAGATTAGCATGAAAGTTCCTGATCCCATTCCTGTTCCCCAGAGGATGAACTCCTTCCTCTAGCGCCCCCTGCAGGACAAACCCAAAGTAACGCTTCATATTAAGGTCCTTGTGTTAATAATAGCATCATAAACAAGTTTATTGTTAGATTATAAGACATTTATAAGCACTTATAAGAAACTTAACAATTTACAGAACGTTAAAAAAGCCTTTTAATAGCATTAATAACCCATTATAGTTTACTGTCTAATAATCTAACAATAAACATGTTTATGATGCTATTATTGACACTTATATGTCTTATTAAGCATCTTATACTGACTTAGACAAGTCCTTAAGACAAGGACCTTAATATAAAGTGCAAATATTTTTAGCTTCAGACTCATGAAGGCTCCTGGAAGAAAAGAAAAACGTCATCAGGGTCGTCCGGCTGAAAAGTTGAACCTGGCTCGACTTTTTCGGCAACAGCGCTGCCGTTGGCCAATCAGATACAAGCGAGCACGTGTTCCTGTTTCTAGGATGAAATGATTGTCACTTCGATAACTGTCAGAGTTATAAACCTCTGTGCAGTGTTTCCATCGTCTGTCTTCAGCCAGTCTCACTGAAACACATCTACGTCACATTAAAGCCTTTTAACACTGTTTTAACTCCAGGCTGACGTACGGACATTTACATGCTGTTATTAGTAACCTAGACGTTAAGAAAAATACTGCTTTTCTATCAAACTCGTTTTAATGTCGATATAAAAGCAGCATTCTGTGCTTTCTGCAGCAGCCACAAAACACAAGAAATATCTGCTTTATTTCAATGTGAAGTGAGTCCTAACTGTGCATCAAAATGTCACTTAAACAACTAAAAAAAAACGTTTGAACCAAATTTAGCCCAGTTTTACCCGACATGATTAAAAGTACAAGCAACAAAACACCAAATTTCCTTTCGGGTATGAAAAAGTTATAAAACGGCTCTGTCCTCATTTATTCGGCGTTTGATTCCCTCCCACATTAAACAGCTTCAGTCTTATTATAAAACATTAGCTCCTAATTGTTTAGCAGTAACGAGGTGGTAACTGATCACCACCTCCATCAAAAGAAATGAAACATTTTCATTGTGAATTATTGATTTGACAAACTGCAGTGGAGAAAACAATCAATTATATTCTCCCTCTGCTGAAACCTTCGGGGGTCGACACGCTGATCAACGAAGAATCTGATTTATATTTAGAGCTTTAACTGAAAAATCAAATTAAATTTGATGATTAAAGAATTATGAGCAACGTTTTATAGCTGAAATATAAACTCTTCTCTCTGTTTGACGGCGTTTAAAGGAGAGAAATCCTCAGATGCGTGAAGCTGATGAAACTGTTGCATTGTGGGTATTCTGACAGTGAAGTTAATGGAGGAGTGTGTGTCGCCTCACCTTCATCACGCAGCTTTTGTTCTTTTTAAAGAGACAAACTGTGTCGGACAGCAGAAGGTGATGAAGAGCGTCCGACATCCTCCTGCTGCACGACGCTCTGAGTCAGTATCACAATATAATAATGATAATAAAGATAATAATACTTAACTTAATATCGTGGTTTGAGTTCACTCGGAACAAAATAAAACCAAAAAGACAAAATACAGGCGTCATAAAATCCATTTAAAGCTCCAGATAATTAATAAAAACTATCATCCATCTCTTAATCTGATTAAAAAAGGAAGTAGATGCACATTTTAAAAGACTAGAAATGTTTTTCAAGGGTGTCAGAAGAGCAAATATAAAGTTAAAATAATCCTTTATTGATCCTCAGAGGAGAAACTCAGGCGCTGCAGCAGCACATAAGTAGAGAAAAGCAAAAAATCGATAATTAGAAGTATGTAAGATAAAAATGAGAATAGAAATAAAAATAGAAACTATACAAGAGAAATTCAGCTCAAAATTACAAGACAAGCAGTAAACATACACACAGTACCCATGAGCAGTGTTGTACTTAAACTAATAACTAATGTGTAAAACTAAAAGTATTTATATTCATTCACAGGACACGAGCTGCAGCATGAAGATGGCTGAGGGGAGTCAACTCACTGATTAACTGACTAATTGTTTAAGCTCAGTTTTTATATTCTGTTGGGTGATTATATATATTATTAATCTGTAAAGTCGCTAAAGCTGTCAGATAAATGTAGTGAAGTAAAATGTACAATATTTCCTCTGAGGTGTGGTGGAGTAGAAGTAGAAAGTGTCATGAAATAGAAATACTCAAGTAAAGTACAAGTACAGTAAAGTTCTTCCGTACTTACACTTTACGCTATTTTAAGTGCATAAGTGCGTTCACACTGACAAGTATGTCAAAATGCAGCACTGTCAGTACCTGGATGGTGAACTCTTGGCTACGTAGGAAAGGGGAGGACCACCAACGTATGAAAATGGCGGCTGCGGTTGCGATTGTTACAGTGAACACCGCACTAAAAGTAAAAGCATTAATTTTTATTCATTTTTAATAAAACTGAATTGAAGTCAAGCGAGCAAACAAGTCGGCAGATATTTTGTTGGGCGACAATCAAATGTCAAAATGTTGGTGATAATACTCCGCCCGGCGGCACCTCAACGAAGAAGAAGAAGAAGAAGCGGTTCATTTCCGGTAAGTGCACAGCGGCCATCTTTGATTTGAGACAACACTACCCTGTTAAAGTTCATGCACTACGCAAGTAGGTACACAGTGTACTGCATGGAAGTGTACTAACAGAAGTATCTGATTTGAACAGCCCTTTGAAGAAGTGAGTACTTGACAAAATGTCCTCACTTTCAACCTCCAAATATCTAATTGGTCCTCACAGAGATAGAGATTTGAGAGCACACTCACAGCTTTCCTCTCTTCGTCTCATTTTCTCTCGTTGTGTCGTCCTGTCTGTCTGAACACGGTTATATACCTGTCTCTCCGCTGCTCTGCTGGAGCTGCAGGTACATGAAGACTCATATTTTCACACTAAATCAGCGTACAGCTCTTCCTGCTGTCCTCTGAAGATGTGCGTTCAGTCATTATCCCACAGCGATCAATAACAGAGCTGCAGCTCGATACCGACTCCATCTTTATAATACTGTGTTCGCGCGTTTGTTGTTTTTTCAGTGAATCTGAAATGCACCAAACTCCCCCCGTTACAGTATCCAGGTGTTGTTTCCATCTCTCGCTCTGCCAGTTTGAAATTGAATTTGATGGAGAGACGATAGAGAGAGCTACAGAAACAGACAGAGAGAGAGATGGAGCTGGATGTCGTCTTTCCCCCGTCCTCCCTCTGGTCCTCGTTTTTTGACCTTACGAATCCTCCCCGACCCCGAGTGGCTGCGAGCAGTCGGCTGCTTTAATAAATTCATCAGGGTGAAGCTGACTCACTGAATTAAATCAGACGGAGCGGAGAGCTGCAGCGCTGCGGGGACGCTCTGTAATTCAACTGCTTAAATTTGAGTTTTGCATTTGCTAAGTTTAGCTTCAGTCTGGCCTCGTTTACGTCTGCAGGGTCTTTTTAATTTTTTTATTCTGTTGCCTCGTCGCACATCCGGCCCTTCAGAGGCTGAAATGTCCAAACAGATCAGGGCGGACCAGAAGGGGGTTCACTCTCTGCTGGCCTTTCAGCTGGCCCTCGTCATTGTTTTAGTCCAGTGAGACGGTCTGTTCAGTTCAGTATTTGACCTTTAATTCCCAGAGAACGTTTCCTCTGTTCGCACAGATACAGAAACAACCGGACTGAAGACAGTAAAGATGAGGAGTCAGGAGGTGATTACATGTCTGCTTCTGTTGTGTGTTCGCTGTTGGTGACGGACATGAAACTGTTTGAATCATCAGAACAAAAGATGAACAGTGTATCTGAGTCAAAGCTACAAGAAGCCTGTGGACATGAAAATACGACTCCCAAGATGCATTTCCCTAACAAACATCCAATCACAGAGCTTCACACTCTGCGTTCAGCAGTTTAAATCAGCTCACTTCACATTCTGGATCAGTTTGGGATTCATTCAGTAACCATAGCGACGAGTTTTGTTCTCAACTGCAACATCGAAGCGTTTTGAATTGAACGTTAAATTCTGTGTCTCAATCTGGATGCTTCTGTTAGTACACGTCCATGTAGTACTCGGATCGAACACGGCTGTTGTGCACTTTGTGCAACCTTTGACCGCTTCTTCTTCTTCTTCTTCTTCTTCTTCTTCTTAATGGTGAGGTGCAGCCGGGCGGAGCATTATCGCCGACATTTGACCGCGATTGTCACCCGCCAAAATATCTGCCTGTTTGCTCACTTGACTTCAATTCAGTTTTATTAAAAATGAACGTGCTTTTACTTTTAGTCGTAACAATCACAACCGCGGCCGCCATTTTCACAGGTTGGTGGTCCCTCCCCTTCCGCTACGTGGCCAAGATGGCGACGATTGAGGGTGAGAAGTGTGCAGCGTTCCACACTCAACTTTTGAGTTTTTACCGTTATAAGTACATCATCCAGGTACTCAGAGTGCACTGCGTTTTGCCGTAACTGTCAGTGTGAACGCACGTATGCACTCAAAATAGCGTAAAGTGGAAGTACTGAAGAACGTGAACTGAGACACAGCTCCTGACTCACTGTCAATCAACATATCAATAGAAGTAAAATGAGCTACTGTAACTCCTCCTCCTGTGTTTTTATGGGCAATCAACACGTTTGGTTGTCTCACATTTCTGAAAGAATGCATTTTTACCCAATTTTTCCCTAAGCGAACCTGGATTCTACATGTTGATATAATCCATCATGAATCTCGACTGTTAACGTCAAATAAATCTCCAGTTTCAAACAGTCCTGGTTACTTTGAGAGGCTGATGAATGGAAGAACTTTACAGTTGAGTTGTTCTTGTGTCCAGAGAGTTTGATCCACCCGAACACAGGAAACTAACTGGACCCTGTTGTTCTCTGACAGGTAAGATGTTCAAGTCGTTGGACCTGTCGCTCATCGTGGAGTTCATGCTGATGTTCTACAAAGACAAACCCATCGACTGGCTGCTGGACCACATCATGTGGGTCAAGGTGTGCAATCCAGAGAAGGATGCGGTGAGTAGCTCCTCACACTGATTAAACACCTGAGCTTCAGCCTCGTATTCAGTGTTCCCCTAGAAGCTGTGTAGTAACGCGTCTACATACAGTTAATGTGTTCTGCTGGGATGTTTTGCTGTGTTGAAGTGAGGGATTTAAAAACATCACGTGTCTGTGACTGAACCTGTTTGTCTCTCCATCAGAAACACTGTGACAGACAGAAAGCCAACCTGAGGATCCGCTTCAAACCGTCGCTCTTCCAACATGTCGGCACCCACTCCTCTCTGGCCGGAAAAATACAGAAACTCAAGGTACATTTAGTTTACTTGAGCCCTTGAGTACTTCTACTACGTAAGTACTTTCACTAACTTCCATTCTCACTGGACTATTACTGTATTTTAGCTTTTTCTTTTTTGCTTTAGCTTTTTCTTTTTCCAACATGACTCAGTCTTGAGGCCCTGTCTTCTTGTTTTAGTGTTAATATGTTACACGTTTCGAATTGATGCTCACATGGTGCATATTGTTTAAACAAATTATCACTATTTACCTGATAAATAGCAAACCTGCGACAGGTCAGGCCCGCAGTTCATTTTGGCCCCGGGGCCCCAGGATAGTTAGTGCGACACACTTTGTAGTTAACAGTGGTATTATTATTGAAAATAATTGTATTCACTCAGTGCAAACACTTAACAATGGATTGTTGACCTTGTCAAGTCTGTAGAACGTATGAAATATAAAAAAGGCCAAACATCACAGTCACGGAGGTATGATGTAACCTCCTGCAGGGGGAGGGACAGGTTGTTGTTGTAGGAAATAAACTAAGGTGGTCAGGAAAAGACTGAAGTTACGGTTAAAAAGGCAAAAAATAATTACATGTCTATATATGGCTCCACAGCCACGCACTACCTCGCCCTCCACACTCTTACTTTCCACTTGTGTACATACACAACTCAGTGTTTCCTGCTTTGGTACTGAATGTTGGCACTGGATGCACATCGGGGCTGCAGAATCGTCCTATATGAACGCATTTCCTTGGCTGGTAAAATAAAAATGTAAAAGCTGTACAGTATATTTGAGCTGTAAGTTTAAAGCTTTCCATACTTCTTCCAGCTCTGAGCAGCAGACTGGTTGTACTGATCAGCTGTCGGTGTAAAAGCGTGGAGTTTAGTGAGTTTGAAACGGGGCTGAGGTTCAGTCGAGGTTCAGTCCGGCGTCTCTGGAGAGATGAAGATTGAAAGCCTCTGCAGTCGTTGGCTCAGCGCAGCGTTCAGACACAAACTGCAGTATCTCACAGCGGTGGCAGCTTTGGATCCTGCTGGCAGCTCAGAGCTGAACGTCTCGGCTTGCCTCTGATTACTGTGTTAAGAGCGATGGATATTAGCCCCGCTGACTGGTGCTGCAATCTGGCCCAATCAATTGGATATTGATCCGGCCGTCCCGGACCGGCGCCTCCTCGATGTGGGGATTGAACCACAGAGGCCGGCCTGCATGGGGCCATGTATAGATGGAGGCTAAACATAGCTATTACCCTCCTGCCTGAAACGTTCACCGTGGTTTAGTAAGAAAATCAGCCCTGAGTTTAAAAAATCAAAGTTGAATTGAAAGAATTAAAGTGGAAGTGGGATTTATTTGTCTGTAGAGAGTCTTGTAATATTAAATAAAAGAGATTTGTTCAAATGTGAGAAACTACTCTGGATAAGTCTAAAATAATCACTGGAGTGAAAATAAAGAAACTGTGAATTTAAAAAAAGAAATTACGTGTCATCTTAAGACACTGGTTCCCAAACTTTTTGGCTTGTGACCAAACAGGTTCTACCTATAACCCCTGGTCACTGCTTGCATCTGTCTGTGAGCTGTCAGCAATTCAAACAAAGAGTGAACAGTTTTAAAGTCCTGAAGGAGTAAAACTCTGATATTTTGGAAGATCAATACCACTCTCATGTCTGTACGCTAAATGTGAAATAAATAAATGTAAAGCTAAATATGAAGCCAGCAGTCGGTTAGCTTAGCATAAAGACTGGAAACAGGGGGAAACAGCTAGCCTGGCTCTGTGGTATCAAAGTCCACCTGCCAGCACCTCTATTACTGGACGGATATGAGAGTGGTATTGATCTTCAAATCTCTTGGCAAGAAAGCAAATACGTGTGTTTGCTAAATGTCAACTATTCCTTTAAAAAATTATATTAAGCGTTTAAAATGTAATGTTCAATGCAAGACTTAAAATTATTGGGATCATGTATCAATTACTGGAAAAAGACTATTGGCTATTGGTCAAAACAAAGAAATGTCTCAGTGCATCAAAATAACACCAACAGTGATGTCATGCTTCTGTTGCTTGCTAATATCTGTGTTTCTGCACTGAACTGAAACGGGATTAGTCATCAAGGGCAGCTAGCAAGGCTTGCAATGATACCAGTCTGTGTAAAAGGCTGTTGGCAGTCTAGAATGACTAACGGTTCATGCTGTTTTCTGGTCACTGCACAGTGGTGTCATCTTAGTATTCCTGTTGACTCTCCAGAGAAAGGCAACACAAACAGAGTGGAAAATAACTCCCTGATATCTGGATCCTCTTCTTTTAATTAGAAACAAGGTACAACTGCATAAATCCACTGATGAATTACACTTTAACTCAACAAACTCCACGGTTTATTCCAGGACAAGGACTTTGGCAAACAGACCCTCCATAAGGGTCACGCCAACCCACTGGCGGAGGTGACGACCAGCCTGAAGACCTACCAGCACTTCACCCTGGAGAAGGCCTACCTGGGGGAGGACTTCTTCTGGGCCTTCACCCCTGTAGCGGGGGACTTCATTCGGATACGATTCTTCACGCCTGTCCGCATCGAGAGGTTGGTACCATGGGGTTACAGGGTATAAGATCTAAGGTTACAAGGGGTTACATGGTGTGAGGGGTACGAGATAATACCAGGGCCTTACAGGTTCTTAGGGGTGCTAGAGGTTACTAGAGGTTAGAGGGTGCTCCAGAGAAAACCAGGGCATTACAGGGCACAACGGGTACAAGGAGTTACAGGGCCTCGGGTGGCAGGCATCAGAAGGCCACATAATCAGACTTTTAGACCAGTGATAGTGCTGGCGATGGTGCCAGGTCCATACAAGGGAACTAAAAACTACTTGTACCTGTACTTTTGTGACTACCACTACTGCAACCGCAATGATCATTTTCCTCAATATATATATTAAACCGTCCGTCTCTTTATCTTTCAGGTATTTCTTTCGGAGCGGAAACATCGAACATCCAGGAGACAAACTTTTCAACACATCAGTGGAGGTTCTGCCCTTCGATGTGAGTCTTGAAATCCACTTCAGTCCAGTTACTGAACCAGTAATCAGTCACAAAATGTGGGTCTTGTTTTTGTAGTTTTATCCATCATTTCTATCAGTTATAAAAACCTTGTAGAGAGGAAACGAAGGCAAACGGTCACATTTTATCTGTTGTAAACATCCATCGCAGTTTACAGATCCACTTTCTGCTTTAACTTTGACCTACTGTACTTAACAAAGTTGTACTTGCAGTTTTCCTGCGCAATGAGAGACTTTTAGCAACATTCACTTTCAGTTTGACCTTCAGATAAAGTTGATTAGACACGTGGCTTGTTTCCAACCTGTCTGATTGATTGAGTGCCCATGGTTCCTGCCATGTGGAACTTCTTTTTAGTCATGTCACCGTGTTCCCAGAACTCAGATATTAACTTGGAGAGTACAATGTTATTCTCACTGATAGAAACGATGGACCCAAGTTAGAATAAACTACATTTTTCCTTTAAAATAAATCAAGAGATCAGAAGTGTGATGGGCCTGGATCAGGTGACCATATCTTACTACTTTAACACCAACAACTTATATTACTGAGAACAGACTCAGTTTCTGGTCCCTGGAAGTTGAGGCAGAGTGATGGATCACTGCGTCTTCCTCCTCTGCGGTCGACTATAAGACGAAGGCTGATTAAGACAGCAGGACAGAGTGACGTATACTGAGAGGACTCAGATCAACCTCAGTGGAGGAGAGACGGAGGAATCAACCAACCACTTACAGCAAGCTGAGAGAGATGACTGAGGAGGTGGAGGCGGTTGCCGGGGTAACACTGACCCAGGAGAGAGGAGGAGAGGGAGATGATATCAACGGCTGATGGGAAAAGAGGAAGTGGAAGATTAGGAAGATCAACAGGAGGAACAACCAAACACTGACAGAAACTAGAAGGGACATCTGTAATAATTTACACCCTCTACAGCTTACCAAGCAGTGACACTGACACTATTAATAATTTTCTTTCTGAGAAAGATCTTGAGATTTCAGTCTCTCCTTCCTCTTTAAAAATTAACAAAGAAGGGCACACACTGAAGCAGCGGGAAAATTCCTGTCCACCACTATGAAAACCTGGGTGATGAGTAAAGGAACGCTCTCTGGTCCTTCTCCGTTGTCTTGAATTAATGTATTTATTACAATTCTGGAGCCAGGAAGCCGACTCCACGCATCAAAAACAGTATAGTGTAAAGCTATCTTATCTTTCTTAAACAACGAAAACCAGTCAGAACCAGTTACCAACATGCAGAACTTCTAATCTTTACGATTATTACTGTTACTGTTATTCAACAGATTATTTAACAGTGATTCAGCAATTTTACATTTTTACACCGGGGTTCGACTTACGGTTGCGATACCTGCACCTGGTTGTGTGTTTACCCATGTGTGTTAATTGGTGGGAAGGAGCCGGGGATCGAACCGCTGACCCGGACGACCCGCTCTAACTCCTGAGACAAAGTTCAGAAAACTTTAGTCTACCTCCTGAGACAAAGTTTTGTCACAAATCACGCGCACACAAACGGGAAAATGAGATTTAACTTTCACTAAAGTATTTCATTTTAATATTGGCAGCCATAGACTTCCATAAAGGAGCTCATCTGGTGTTTTCTTGCTGCCTCTCACACTTGTAGAAATGTTCTAATGTTTCCCGTCCATCTGTTCATTTTAAGTGATTTAAGCTGTTATAGTAAGTTACTATGGCGGGGCAGTAAATCTGAGTGTATGTTTGTGTGTTTTATAGAATATCCAGGCAGAGAAAGAGGCCTTGACAGAAGGAAGGGAGAAAACGCCAAAGTACCATCGGACAGAAGACGGATTCATCAGAATAGGTGAGTGATGACACCACAGGTTGAATCCCCACATCAGCTGCTGAAGGCACCTGAACGACCTGCTCAGTGACTGTCAGGCTGTCTGGGGCCTCAGTGAGTTTAACTGATATCATGATCATCACAGAACTACCTTGGTAATGATGTTTTCTGACTTCTTGAAGTATTCATCATTAAGAAGTTCCAGTCTGTGCTCAAATATTTACAACTTATTAATTTCGACATGAGCACTGTGAGCCACCATGCAGTATATCAATATGAGACTCTTTATATGAAACATACAAGTAGAGACAGTAATTGATAACATTGAATCAGACAGTTTGATGTGTCCTAACGAGCTTAACGAGCTGTGTGTTCACAGAGAGCAAAGTAATTCAGGACAACATTCCTTTGCTTTTGTTTTTCTGCTTCAATGAGGACAAACACACACACAATCACACACATTTGAACTTCTATAGTTATGAGGACCTAATACGTTTCCGAGCCTGTAACTCTAACCTTAACCTCTTTGAAGAAGTGAGGGAAGTGACTGCACAAAATGTTCAAACTTTCCAAAAACGTCCTCACTCTTAAGGTCTAAAACTCAAGTCCTCACAAAGAGAGGGGAACAGTACATGCACACACACACACGCACACACTGAAGGCAGCTCTGTGTGAATGGTTTTGTGGGACATTTACAAGTTTGGTCGATGACGTAAAGTTCAATGTTTTGGGAAATACTCATTTTATTTTATGACAGTTATATAAGCAGTAAAAACAGTAGCAGCAGTGCATTTAGCAGGTCAGTAGTAGGTCAGACGGAGTAGCTGGTGTAGTAATAGCAGTATAGCAGTAATAGTATCAGTAGTAACGCAGAAGCAGAGGTAGTGGCATTAGTAGTACTGGCAGCAGTATAACAGTTTAGCTTGATGTAGTACTTTATTAATCCCAGCGGGAAACTGCAGCCAAGTGAATCATAAAAACAAAACAAACAGCATGAGGGCACAAAGAGGAAGATTAGAACATAGAATAATAAAAAGATCAATAACTAATAAGAGCTGACTCTGACTCTAAATATATACAATGATCAGCTGTTTCCCTGCTGACAAACTGTTCACAGCTCAGACTCTTCACTCAGTATGTATGAAACCAGGTTACTCAGAGAACCCAGGTTACACAGGTAATCAAACAAGGGGTTCACCTGCCCTGTAGTAACCTGGTTACTATGACACCTACGTATAAAAGCAGCAGGTCAGTAATCAGATTTCTTCTCGTAACAACCTTATTTTGGTAACTGTTCAGCTGTGAATATATTTAAACTTATAGACGCGACTTAGAGTCCGTTTCAGTTTTGCTTTGTTTTGAATGTTTATCTCTACATGTAGTGATCTTTCACTACACTCATACTTTCTGTCTGCAGTCTTTGTTCTGCACGTGCTCACATGGATAAACCTGGTCACATGTAAACACCTGTGTTCTCCAGGAGAAATCTGCCTGAAACCTGGTTCCTCTAATCGACAACACGGATTACGAAAATAGATTTTCTCATTTTACATGACATTCAAGAAACCAGATTACTGACAGTAACCTGGCTGATTAAGTGCAGTTAAACAAACGGTAAACCAGCAGGTAAACAGCCAGAGGAGGCAGTGGGATGTTGTTACTGAGGGACCAAACTGAAATGAAAAATTATTTATAAGGAAATATGTGAATGAATGAAAAATGAAATGAGTAAAATGTAAATAACAAAATAAAAAACAAAGCAAATGGGAAGTAAATCCGCAAAATACACAAACGTTTAAAAAAATGACAAATAACTCCATTATTACTCATTGTGTTTTTAGTTCTCAAGCAGTCTGTAGTTTTGCTCAGTGAGATTTATTACAGTAAAATGGTCATAAATCATGAATAAATAAATAAAACAAAGGAGGAGATAAAAAATGAGCTCATAGATTAACTTAATGTAACTTCAGGTTTGATCTTTCAGTGAAGCCTCAGTTCATCAGCAGAACCAGGACCAGAGAGGATTTATTTTAACCGTCAATAAATAAATGACCTGCAGACTTTAATACAAATATAACAGAACATCTCTTGATCACATACAGAGTTCAACAGTCGGTGCTGGACTGTGACAAAACAGATTTACACCACAAAGAAGACGCATTAATAACTGTTTTGCTAATTTTAGAAACTTTTTTTGTATGCACAAAGATCAAGCGGAGCTGTTTCAAGAGTTTTATAGATTTAAAGTTTTATACACCATCAATAAAAATGGATTTTTAAAAAATGTGCAAAAGCTAAGAGATAAATATCATAGTTCTGACTTGTAGTGTGTGATTTTGTATGTTTTTGTTTTGTAATTGTATCTTGTTTTGTTCTTTTTCATCTGATTAAAGATTGTTTTTGTTATAGTTTTTATTCATTTTTTTATACTTATTTCTCTTTAATTCCTGCATATAGTTCATATTTGGCTGCTCAACACAGATGTTTGTTCATCATCTTTCAAAAAGTATTCCTACAAATGAACTAACATTTACTTTACATCAATATTGTGATATAATATTACAATTACCGAGATATAAAATGTCACCCATCCCAGGGATGTAATCCAGTCTAATCTGGATCTTGGACTGAGATATAAACGTGTGAAGCTACTGGTCTCCATCTTTAGGTGAATCAGGATTTTTAAAGATGGAAAGCAGACAGTCGTGCAGGAAGGAAGGTTCAAAGAAACAAAAGACATGAAGGAAGGAGTTAAATCTGACATCATAAATTACCAGCAGCTCTTCATCCCCTTCATCAATTTTTCAGACGAGCCGGCGGATCGATCAGGCCAGCTCTCCTTCACTCTATTAATTTCAGCATGATGCCTTCAGATATCCTGCGTCTGCAGAGAAACACCGAGCGGCTCAGCGTCTGAGATCATCGTCTTCACTTTAGAGGAAGATCAACCGTCTGAGAGATTCAGGACTGAACAGCAGGAGGACAGGAAGTTCACAGGGTTTCTTCTCCAGAGCCCATCATGTCAAATCATGGTGCAGAGAACCCCTCACGAACCAAAACACATTATTTTATCCCTCAAATGCATAAACACGTTTTCTTTAAAAGTGCCTTAAAAGCTTAAAAAAGTTTAAGTTTTGTTTCAGGGGGTTTAATCATGATTTTATTCATAGTAACTAAGGGATTTTTGTGGTTTTCAGGGTTATTGATGGATTATTAATATGAAAAGACCCAGTAGATTTACACAAAGTCCACTGAGTGACACCTAATCAATTACTCAGTTTAATAAACCTTTAAACGGAGGAGCTGGAGGGGTTTTGAGATAAAAGTAGTTACTGTTAAAATCTTTAGCCGTAACTAAGTCAGGAGTGTAACTGGACCTCCAGCTGCCCGCCTTGTTCTGAACCCTTGTTTTGAAGTAGTGGAAAAAGTATTTAGAAGTACAAAAGTATTAGCATCAAAATATACTTAAAATACCAAAAGTAAAAGTACTCATCCTGCAGAATGGCCCATTTCAGAACAATATATATTATATTATTGGATTATAATCACTGATAGATTAATGTACATTATTAGCTGGTAAATGTGGAGCTCCTTTGAATGAATTGGGGCAGCTTAATCTATAATAATACATCATTTATTAGTAGATTATATTTTGTATTAAAAACGTGAATCTGCAACGTAACTAGTAACTAAAGTTGTCAAATAAATGTAGTGGAGTCGAAGTATAAAGTAGCATAAAATGGAAACACTCAAAGTACAAGTACCTCAGAATTGTACTTGAGTAAATGAACTGTCATCCTGCACATTAGATATAAAAATAAAGGCCAGTCAGACCATAGATATAAAACAGGTTTGTATCTATGAGTCTGATGCTGTTTTAGTTTCTTCATCGTCTCTGCGTGATGTCTGTTTCTGAGAAAAGCTCTCAGGCAGCCGTACACGTCGCTGGATATTGAATGAAAGCCATAATACCCACAATAATAACAGATAATACCCGGTGATAAACAATAACACACACGCTGCTCTTTGTTGGGATTACTGTTGCACTCGTACCTGGAAGCACCGCTGGCAGCTCTATAATCCCAGTAAATAAATCCTCTGAGGGATTATTGCTCTGTTGAGGTGCAGTCACACCCAAACCAGCCCTCAGTGGGCGGAGAGAAGACTGACGGCTTCTGATGGAGACAAACGAATAAGGACAACAGAAAAAGCAACAGTCATACAGAGAGAACCACAGGGGTCAGTTAATGGACTTTGAGACTCACTAACCATTAATAACCCTGTAAATCTGCACAAAAAGCATGAAAACCCCTTAATTACTCACCTCCATCAACAAATGAATAAATAATAACCCAAGAACAAATCCCTTAAAAACCTGAGATACTAGCTTTTACTGTTTTTAAGTGAATAAATCATCTTTAAAGGCAAAATTAATTTTATTACATTTTAGGGATTAATAGTTTTTATAGGAATTAATGTCAGTTTGGCCTCGAGGAGTGCAACACTTCTTTTTACCTGAAATTATTTTAGTTTAGTTAATCTTAGCTTAGCTTAGCTTAGTTTAGCTTAGCTTAGTTTATATTAGTTTAGATATGTTTAGTTTAGTTTATCTTAGCTTAGTTTATTTTAGCTGAGTTTAGTTAATCTTAGCTTAGTTTAGCTTAGCTTAGCTTAGTTTATCTTTGTTTAGATAAGTTTAGTTTATCTTAGCTTAGTTTAGCTTATCTTAGCTTAGTTTATCTTAGCTTAGTTTAGTTAATCTTAGCTTAGTTTAGCTTAGCTTAGTTTAGCTTAGTTTAGCTTAGCTTAGCTTAGTTTAGCTTAGCTTAGTTTATCTTAGCTTAGTTTATATTAGTTTAGATAAGTTTAGTTTAGTTTATCTTAGCTTAGTTTAGCTTAGCTTAGCTTAGTTTATCTTAGTTTAGATAAGTTTAGTTTATCTTAGCTTAGTTTAGCTTATCTTAGCTTAGTTTATCTTAGTTTATCTTAGCTTAGTTTAGTTAATCTTAGCTTAGTTTAGCTTAGCTTAGCTTAGTTTATCTTAGCTTAGTTTAGTTTATCTTAGCTTAGTTTAGTTAATCTTAGCTTAGTTTATCTTAGCTTAGTTTAGCTTAGCTTAGCTTAGTTTATCTTAGCTTACTTTAGTTAATCTTAGCTTAGTTTAGTTTAGTTAAGCTTGGTTTAGTTTAGCTTATTTGAGTTTAGTTTTGTTTACCTTAGTTTAGTAGGAACTGTCATATTGTGAAATAAAACATAACATTTTATAAACTCTTCATATGTTCTGAAGCAAAAATCTGAATCTGTAAAGTAACGAAAGCTGTCAGACAAATGTAGTGAGATGTGGTGGAGTAGAAAGTAGAAAGTGGCATGAAAAGAAAATACTCAAGTAAAGTACCTCAAATTTGTACTTAGGTACAGTACCTGAGTAAATGTACTTAGTTACATTCCACCGCTGCTCATGTGTCTAAAGTATTTTCATGTGTTTCTGTTTCTATGAGCAGCTATAAGTCACATGATTCTCTGTGTTTAAAAAGTGGTCACAAGGCATTCTGGGAAACAGATGTAACCGAGGTCGGCAGGAAGTGGGTTCACCAGAAAGAGTTCTTCACCGCCAAATAAACTAACGCCACAGGTTCCAACAGGTTTATTGATCTTATTGATCTTCATCTCTTCCAGGAACCTTCCAGAACGGGATTGCAGAGGGGGAGGTGGACCCCACCTTCGGGCCCCTGGAGGCCATGCGTCTCTCAGTGATAACTGACTCGCCGGTCTGGGTGATCCTCAGCGAGGTGAGACCACCTGGAACCAGATTAAAACCAGTGTGACCAACAGCAGCTCATGTTTTTATTCATAAATGTTTTTTGATGACGACATTTATCCAAAGTTACTTCCTGTACTTTAAAGAAAGGGGTCCTTGAGGAGGTTTACAGGGCACTGAGGGGGTTCTAGCTTCCAGGGATTTCAAAGAGGGCTCCAAGTCCCCAAGACCCGGTTTTAGGGCTTGTTAGGAATGCCATAAGGAATCCCTAATAGGTTTTCAAGGATTTGGGGGGTGGTTACAAGGGTTCTTGAAGAGGTTTCAGTGGTCCCAGGCATCGCTGGCATCCTGTTAGGGAGATTCTGAGAGTGCTTGAAAGTTTGGAGGGTTAAAATGGCATTGAAGTTAAAATGATGTTGGATGGGATTCCAGGCATCCTTGAGGGGGTTTCCAAAATACGTGATGGAACTTGAAAGAGATTCAGAGAGACCAGGAGATGTTTCTGGCTTCAGGGGTCCTTGAGGAGGAGTAAAGGGTTCTTGAAAAAGTTCAAGGGGATGTAAGGATGTAAGGTTTAAGAGACCTTTGAGGGGTTTGAGGGGCACTCTGAAGAGTTGCATCAATATGAACGTGTGTGGCATAAAACAAACGTACGTATCTGTATGTTTCCATAGATTAGACTCTTGTAGTAACTATTTTTAAAAACAGTTACAGCAGAGTAAACAACAGCCGGTCCATCAACGTAACAAATCCTTTAAAACTTGATTAAAATTAAATTAACTGCAAGGGTCAGAAATAGTTAATTTGTTTTTTTAAGCCCCCGTAATATGGTTAGTGTTAAAGGATTCATTTCAGACTGTGGCATGAAAATGTTTCAGTGTGAACTCCCGACCTCTGACCTCTGACCTTTCTTTGAGGATTGCTGAGGAGAAAGTCTTTCCATGTTAACTCTTTAAAGAATGCATTAGTCTGGGTTTAGTGAAGACGTTTAGCTTCTCGTGGTGTAAAAATGCAGTTTGAGAGGCTTTTTTCATCCTGACAGCCAGAACATTTCTGCAGGAAACATTGGATATTTGAAACAGTTGAACATTAAACTTCACAAACTTTAATCCAGAAATATCTGGATCACTATCAATATTATCCAGTATTCATACAGGTCATGTACATGTGTTAATGCAACGTTCCTCCTGGTTCTGACTGGTTCTTCTGGTTCCTCTTCTCTCAGATCTTCATAAAGAAGGCAGAATGAAGCTCCTCTCCCCCCTCAGCGATACCTCAGCACCTCTGAGCGTTCAGCCGAGCTGACCGGAGGCTCGTCAGCTGCCGTCCTGCTCCAGTCCCGCTCACCAGATCCCCACCGTGGTGCCACAGCGCCGCCGTCTGGCCGGACCTCGCCACTGCAGGACTGAACAGATCAGAGACTGAAAACACAGATCACACAGACAGACAGAGAGACAGACAGACAGACTGATGATAACAGGCCGAGAACCTGTCTGAGCCGACATGCAAAAAGAGAAATAGCTCTCAGATGATGCTGTAGTTAATCCTGAAGAATCTGTATTTATGTGTACATACAGTAAGGTAAATGTTGAAAACACTGGCAATCGTGGCGGCGGTGGCGAGAGCGCCGCGCCACTTCTGATGATGAAACTGCTGCTTTAAAATCAAAGACTCAAAGGCCTCTTTCTATCTGCAGACTGAGTCCACTGTCCCACCAGTATACCCCACAGCACCCATGTATGTGCATATATGCATAGAGATGTACACGCTATCATATGAATGCCCCTCAGTGTGTTGAAATGTGTCTGTCGTTGCTGCTCGGGGTTCAGAGCTTTTCTCTCCATCGGTGAGCGATTTGCCTTAACGAAGACGAAGAACAGAAACGAGTCCCGGACTGAAACATGTAGCGACAACAAATACCCAGAATCCTTTGCTGCGACCTTCTCACATCTTTGTGGCTTGAAACTACTGACGACAGCTGATATTTTGCTTTTTTAATGAAGTCTTTATAAGTTGTTTTAAGTTAACTGAGGCCTTCTCCCTGACGACTGCACTGTTCTACTTTACAGTACTCTAATGTACTCTACAGTACTCTAACGTACTCTACAGTACTCTAACGTACTCTACAGTACTTTAATGTACTCTAATATACTTTACAGTACTCTAACGTACTTTACAGTACTCTAACGTACTCTACAGTACTTTAATGTACTCTAATGTACTTTACAGTACTCTAATGTACTTTACAGTACTCTAACATACTTTACAGTACTCTAATGTACTTTACAGTACTCTAACATACTTTACAGTACTCTAATGTACTTTACGGTACTCTAACGTACTTTACGGTACTCTAACGTACTTTACAGTACTCTAACGTACTCTACAGTACTCTAATGTACTCTAATGTACTTTACAGTACTCTAACGTACTTTACAGTACTCTAACGTACTCTAATGTACTTTACAGTACTCTAACGTACTCTACAGTACTCTAACGTACTTTACGGTACTCTAATGTACTTTACAGTACTCTAACGTACTTTACGGTACTCTAACGTACTTTACGGTACTCTAACGTACTCTACGGTACTCTAACGTACTTTACAGTACTCTAATGTACTCTAACGTACTTTACAGTACTCTAACGTACTCTAATGTACTTTACAGTACTCTAACGTACTTTACAGTACTCTAATGTACTTTACAGTACTCTAACGTACTCTACAGTACTCTAACGTACTTTACGGTACTCTAACGTACTTTACAGTACTCTAACGTACTTTACGGTACTCTAACGTACTTTACGGTGCTCTAATGTACTCTACGGTACTCTAACGTACTTTACAGTACTCTAATGTACTCTAACATACTTTACAGTACTCTAATGTACTCTAATGTAGGCTACTCTAATGTACTTTATGGTACTCTAATGTACTCTACAGTACTCTAACGTACTTTACAGTACTCTAACATACTCTACAGTACTCTAATGTACTTTACAGTACTCTAATGTCCTTTACAGTACTCTAATGTACTCTAACATACTTTACAGTACTCTAATGTCCTTTACAGTACTCTAATGTACTCTAACATACCTTACAGTACTCTAATGTAGGCTACTCTAATGTACTTTATGGTACTCTAATGTACTCTGCAATGTACTCTGTAATGTATTTTATGGTACTCTAACCCACTCTACAGTACTCTACAATACTCTAGTTTCCTCTGCTGTGCTCTATTGTACTTTACTGTACTGTAGTTTTCCAGTCCAGTCTTTTCTTTCTTTCCATTTTCAGTCTCTCGTCGACACCTTTGGTAATAAATAGTATAAATTATAAAATTCTTCCAGTAGTTTAATTTTTGTTTCTCTGTGAAGACGCTGTCTCTTTGTCTTCATGTTGGCTCACGTGTCAGAGGAGAGAGGTTTTGATAAATTGTTCCCTCAAATCATTAATGTTGTTTCCTTCAGTCCATGTCTCCTTGTGTTCCCTCAAATCACTCATTTGTTCCCTTTTCATATTTTGTTTGTTCCCTCGGTTCAATAAGTGTTGCCCGCAAAAGATGAAAATAATTCCTTCAAATTCCAAATGAGGAGTCGTCTCCTTCTGTCCTCGTGTCCTCGTCTTCCCCGCGCTCTGGATTTAATCCAGTTTGATCTGGATCTTAGATTGTATGGCCTGAAGTAGATCCACATACTGTAGTGTACCTTTGGTCTGGCTCTGTCACCATACAGGGATCTTTTAGACCACAGTGTTCTTTTGTGTTTGATCCTCTCCTGTTCCAGTTCCGTAAAGAAATTTGTTGAGTCCAGACCTCACCCCGTCCAACATGAGCCAGACCTGATCACCAACATCAGTGTTGGACCTCACTGATGCTCTGGAGTCTGAATGGGATCAAATCCCTGCAGCAGGTTCAGCTTCTGGAGGAAAGACTGAAACCATCAGAGCGGAGGCTGTTGGAGCAGCAGGCCGATGAACATGGAGTCACAACATGTTACACAGTAACATGTGGAGGGAAAGTTCAGCTGTCCACAGACTTATTACGTTTGTGTACTTCAGGTTTTGTATTTGACACTGATTGAACCATACAGACTTGCTGATTAGTAAAAAGACATCCAGACTTTTTCCACTTGGTTGAAAAGTAAACATTTATTATATTTTACATTTAGATGCGCACAAGTATCCTTTCATGATCAGGTTTTTGGAGTATCCTGATTACATGTAAACATCCTGGTATCAGAAACCTGGATGTGCTACCTGGAGTACTCTGATAGAAACCAGGATGCTGTGGCATGTAAACACCTGATCCAGGTTTCTGATCGTTCTTTGTTGGTACAGAACATCGTGGCTGAGATGATGAGAAATCAAAGACTCACCTGCAGGCAGACGATCAGAAACCTGGATACTGTTAGAATCAATTACCAGGTTTCTCATGTTCCATGTAAACATCAAGTCCCGAATAAGATCAAAACCAAGACTCAAAACCGGGATACTAGCGCGCATGTAAACGGACTTTCACAACTTAAAAACAACAACAAATCCAATCATTATTCAAGTGCACCAATTATTAATTTAGGGGAACAAACTAAGTGATTCAAGAGAACAATATACCTGATTTAAGGGAGAGATTTAGTAAAACATTTCCTCCAGCACCACTCAGACTCTCCCCTTCTGTCTAAACTGGACTTGATTCGTTCAGTTGGGGGTTCAGATGGAGAACAGACCCGACAGAACTTCAGTTTTTCAGATTTGAAGTGAACTGAGCGTCTTCAAGCTTCAGGACTTTTCTCTTCTTTGTAAGATGCACTGGAATGCATTGCTATAATCTTGTGTTTGTCTTTTGTATCTTTAGATAAACTCTTATTTAAATGATCTGAAACTTCTATCCAATATGTGACTTGTAATAAAGACAGAAATTTAAATGATTTTTATTTTTGGATGTAGGTTTGTTTTGAAAGACTTCGTGGTGTATTTCATAATTATGAGAGGTTTTTTTGGGTGGTGGGCAGATTTCTGGGGATGTCATCAGGTTTCATCAAAGAAAATGACGAAATACCAACATCACTCCACCCGTAAGAGACTGATTAACCACAGGAAAAGCTGTGAAGTGTGAATTTATTTTTCATGCAGAACAAAGTGAGGTGACATGAAGTACAGGTGACCCTGAGTGACCCCAAAAACTGGTCTTCACAATAAAAGTCATCTTAAGTAAGCAGATGCAGAGAAAATGTAACTGTCCAAACAGTAACGGAGCTCAGCTACTCAGCTGGAAATGTAAAGTTTCAGGGGGATATTGAGGTTTAACATGTTAAAAAGCAGCTTCATGGTTCATTACAGTGAATAAAAGGAATAAAAGCAGCCTGTTGTTTAAACAGTGAGGTGACGGTCACATGGATGAAGATCACATGATTCTCACAGCTTTAGTACCAATACCACAATGTAAAAATACTCCATTACAAGCCAAAGTCCTGCATTCAAAATCCAAAAGTACAGAATTGCTTCTACTATACGTGGCCGTCTTGTGTTAAAGCAAAAATAAATAGACTTTACTTCATCACATCTACTGAAACATCAGTTACTCCTCATTAAATACACAGAACAACAGGACGACCCGTTGTTGTTTCCTTCTGTTCGATCATCGCTTTTCATGCAGCAGTGGAGGAAGTATTCACATCCTTTACTTAAGTAAAAGTACTAATACCACACTGTAAAAATACTCTGTTACAAGTAAAAGTCCTGCATTGAAATTGTTACTAAATGTAAGTATAATATACTTATATAATACCTCAAAATTGTACTAAGGTACAGTACTTGAGTGAATGCACAACATGGACTTTTGTTCCTGGTTCCTTTGGTTCCTGGAATGATCTAAAGGGATACAGAGTTCTGCAGGGATGATGAGGTGTTTCTGTAGTCCAGCCCGGGAGTTAACATCGCCCTGGTTCCCTCCACAAACAGCCAATGGGATGTTTCCATTGGATTTTGGATTATTGCAGAAAACAACAGTTTATGATTCTTACATGTTTTGTTCAGCAGGATAATCTTCACACATGAACACCACCTTTACGATGTTTGAAGCGTAAAGTCAATCTGCAGAAGTAAAAAGCTAACGTTAGGCTATAAACCAGCTACACCACGGTCACATGACTTCAGCGTCTCCACCACTGAGCTTCCAGCGCTGACCTCTTCTACAAAAGCCTTTGGGAAAGTTTGAGTTAGAACAGTTTGCAGTATAAACCCAACGAGGCTGTAAAGGCGGACGAGTGAGTAGATGAGTTTCTGTGTTCGGCGTGATGACGTTTAATGTCCCCGACAACCTCTGTAGTCTCATTTAGACACTTGTTAGCAACCGCCTTTTTTAAGACACGGAAAAGCTTCAAAACTCACCAGTGGAGTATTTACTGACGGACTTTATGTTGCAGAACAAAACGCTTGTGTTAACCACAGACCTTATTTCAGGCATCGAACCAAAAACCCATTCAAGAAACCCACTGACTTCCAGACGAGGGAGCAGGAAGAGCTAACATGCTAACATGCTAACTCACTTCAGGCTTTTAGGACTCTATTACAAACATTAACTGGAAGTGTCCCAGTACAACCACTGTGTGATGTGTTGACTCCACTGGAGCAGTTGGAGGGGCAGGAGCTCACTGTCCTCACTCCTGAAATGAAGGAGCAGCAGTCAGGGAACTGAACCAGCGACCCTCTGGTCACACACCTGCTCTTCCAACCTTTAGGCCACCGCTGATTATATAAATCAATAATTAACCTGCTGGTATATTTTTTTTCAGTCAATCAAACAATCATTTATAAAGATCAAATGTATTGACAAATGCCCCTGACAAGTTCCCAAAGCCCAAGTTATGTGTTTTAATTGTTAATGTAGTCTGAATGACCCCAAAAATATTCAACTTTCACTGATATTAAACAAAGAAAATCTGCAAATCCTCTCATTTAAGAAGCTGGAACCAGCTAAGGTTTGATATTTGTATTTGATAATCAATAATCTCATTCAAAAAATGTTGTTATTATTCTGTGGATCTTCTAATCGAGGATTTTTGTATTTATTTCAGTTCAACTACTCCGTCACAATGTGACTATCACAATGCATTTTCATATGTTTTGCATAAAAACTGTTACTCTGACCAGTAACAAGTAAAGACAACTATCTTATGTAATAAAGCAGCATTTTCCTCAGAGATGTAGAGGAGTAAAAATAAAACTTTCTCACAAAATGTAAATACTAGTACTTTAAAACTGTACTGGGTACACTACTTGAATACTACCTGTGTAATAATTAAATCCGTTTCAATCTCAGCCAGCAGGCCTTTTCATCAGCCTCACTACATCCAATCAGCGCACACTTCCCCTGACAGCTCGACCAATCATCGCTGTCCACGAAGTTCAGCTTCAGGGGGCGGGCACTGTCCAGTTCGACCGAGATTTTCCTTCGACCAATCAGCTCTTGACAGTTGACAGGAAACGTCAAACGTTCGCTCTCGATGGCCAATCAGCGACAGGGGAAGGCGGTTTTTGCCCTCGAATATCCCACGTGACCCTCCTCAGTAGTTCCCAGGCGGTCACATCGGCAAGCCGGAGGTGAGTAAAGAGACCGAGAAATGTCACTTTTTACAGGGAACACAGTGGGGGTGTAATGCTGTCTGAGAAATGTCGGTTTATTTACAATGTCTTTACACTAATTGTTTAGATAATGTCCGATTTTAGCCATTAAAAATAAAGCTCCGTGTCTCCAGCATGCTGTTAGCATTGGGCTGAGTGGCTAACTGAGGCTAATTAACTACAGGTGATTTCGGCTAGCCAGTTAGCATGCTGCGTTGGCCTTTACTAACATTTAATTTACTCATACGTACAATATTTAGCGATATATTCCAGTGAGACTACATTTGTCCATCTGAATAAAACTCTGTGTTATTTCAAGAAAGCTCAAGTTTATTTGGCTCAGATCCTACACTGACAGTTGTTTCGTAAGCAGCATCGCAGCTAAGCTAAGCTAGCTGACTCAACCGTGTTCGTAACGGAGAAAGGCTGCTCCTTTGGGGACACTTGGAAGAGCTTAATGATTTGGTGAAGAACATGAATGGCAGTTGAAATGTTAAGACACCGCGATGCAGAGAGCAGGCTGCTAAAAACCAATGAATGAGTGTGTGTCAGGTCAGTTAGCATGTTCACTAAAATCCGTCAGAGGCGCCATCATTAACTTAGAAACATAGAGAACTTTATTTAAAATTGTACAGGAGATAATCAAATATCAGGGTAAAAAGGTATGGGTCTGAACTAATGATTATTTGCAACCTGTCATCATTCACTTGTAAAAATTGAGAAAATGTTGGAGAAACGTCCACCACAATATCCCACATTCCAAGGAGATGTCTTCAGATGTCTTGTCTATTCCGATCAATAGTCAAAGTTAATCGTTAAAATGATATAAAACAGAGAAAAGCAGCAAATCCTTAAACTGAACAAGCTGCACTGTGAGCTGGTTTGGTCTTTTTGCTTGATAAATGCAGATCAATTGATCATCAAAACAGTTGATATTTTACTCTTTGCTAGTATTTTACTTTACAGTAAACAGCATAAGTTCAACGAACAAACAAGTACAGAATAAATACTTTATTTATACAGAATAAAGGAGACACGGCTTAAAGTAATAAAATGTTCTAACTCAAAAGCTATTAAGGGAAATGTATTTTGATTTGCTTGTTCAATATGTAGAATTTAAGCAGTTGTTAATGGTTAATAACATCTAAAATCAATAACATCTCATAATAACCCACTTTACCTGCCTTTCTGAAGGATTACACACACAGCAGACCCCCTTTTCAGAAAAAAGCAAGACCCTCAAAATTTAGGGCACAGGAGTTATTTAACTGTTGAATGCGTAAGTCGGCAGTTAATTATTGATTTGCTTATCGGCTAATGTGTAGATTTTGTTAGAAAATGAATTGTTTACATGTGGAGAATTGGTGCATTATCCTTATTATGTTGACTGATGGCTGAGGAGGGTTGCACCCAATGACAAAAAGTCACTTTAAAATGTTTTGTCTTCTTAAAATGAATAGTTGTAATAATGTCAAACGCCCATCGCAGGTTCCCAGACCCCCAAAACTTCCCATCATTCAGTTTGACTTCATGCACAACACCAGACCTGTTTAAATAGCTGAGATATTGGCAGTGATTCAAAGGTCTGATCCCTAATGAGTCCTGATGAGTGTTTCTGTTGCTTTTATAAGACGGGTAACGGAGTCAGAACCAGGTTTATGTGTAAAGAAAGTGGGCTGTGATGAGTCCACGTGGTGTTTTGATTCATGACTTCATGATCCAGTCTGTCAGGTGAAGCCGTCTGACCAGTTCAACCTGCTGGTTTCTGTCAGGGCGGTGTATCAGACCGCCACCCGCTCTGATCTGAATGATCTTAATGACCGCGAGATTCCAGTTTCCGCAGGGTGAAGATCAGATCTTAAGCTTTATTTTAAAATGACTTTTAATAGGATATTATTTTAGACCACAATCTTCCAGGTTAGTTGATGTAAAGCCGTTTGGACTACAGTCACTGGCACCCAGATAAATCCACAAACTGAGTCACGTCGCTGCTTCTGTCTGAAGGTTCATCTGCAGGTGTGATGACGGGGTCGTCCCAAAATCTCATTTAACTTGATGAAAATGCTGAGAACATTTATCAATTTTGCAAAATAATCATCTATAAGGCACGAAATCAATAAGTAAATGAATTATTTATTCATAAATAAGTATTTTTCTGTGATTGTCATGAAACAACTCCAAACTAAATGTATCTCGTTGTAAAGATGTTAGAACATTTATTCTGTTTATTGTCATGTTTTGTCATTGTGACCACAGCTTCAGGATAAATATTGTAAATATCAACCACAGCATGAAAAGAGAGACAATTTTAAAATGTTAATGTTTGAATTACAAGATATATATATATATATATATATATATATATATATATATAATATATTAAAAAAAAAATAATGCAGGAAGAGAAGAAGATTTAAAAGCATCTTTGACTCATATTTAACTCGACATCATGCTGTGTTTGTTTAAGGTCACTGGACGTTCAAAGTGAGCGTTAAAGGGTCGGATGAGATTTGTAGTTGAGAAACTCAGTCAGTCAGTGTCTCTCTCCTCAGTTTATTTCAGTTTAAATAGTAACCATCCCATCCTGTCTGTCTGAGTGAACTGATGCCGGCTGATGAAGGCTGATTACACTGTTTAATGAAGTGAAGCGGCTCACTGTGCCAGTTAGATGTCTTTAAATCATCTCCGCGCCCAGAAATGCCTGAAAAAAGTTGATTTTAATAAGAAACTTTTTCCCATTTCAACCAATTCAGTGGTTAATATTGTCCTAAAGCACAGCCAGACAAGAACGTTACCTTAAGAAACCACAGCAGAGGTTGGTGATGCATCGTCAGTCATAAAGTAGACATCGTGACTGTCATCTCACATTTTGGTTTTAATAAAAAACGGCTTAAGTTTAGCATTTGTCTGCTCTTAAACACTGAAAAACAGTGATTATGTGTTCTAGTAAAATGATTAATAATAAATACCTAAATACATCACATCCACATGATTAGTAATGGTCTGGTATCTAAATGTCGAGCAGAAGCATTGATAATCACTTACTCAATATTTTCATCCTAAAATACAGTTTAGAATTAACAAAATGTAGGATTTGATTTAGGAGAAGTCTTATCAGAGAATAAGTGCACAGGACTAATAATCGGACCAAACATTGGTGCCAGTTTGTCGTATATTAACGTAGAGATGATAGGATTGGCCAATCGATGAGGTGACTGAGAGTAAACTATTGATAATTCATCATTTCAGTTGTTTAATTGCAAAAAAGCCAAATGTTGTTCTGGTGTCGGCTCCTCCACTGTGAGGACTTTCTGTTTTCTATCCCATCTTTTGGGTTTTAGACTGTTGGTCGGACAGATCAAGACATTTGAGGACGTCTCCGTGGACTCTGGGTTGAGTGATAGTTCAGGAAGCAGCGTGTCTCCTGATCAAACCCAGTTAGAGACCAGTGTGCTTATCAGACAGTGAATCAGAGCAGCAGATGTCCTGCAGGCTGAACGGACTCTAATATCAGATTAACTGACTCTTAACTGTAACTCCAGGCCTCCGGTGCTGCTGTCACTCAACTTCAGCTGGTTTCACTCCACTCATTAACAGAGGCTGTTGTTCTGTCAGCCAATCAGAGAGCCTCTAACAGCTTAGTACTACAGGATGTAGGAAAACCATCGTGTCAGTGTTCATCAGCTCCAGTGTTCTCCAAATACTATAAAAACCCCTCAAACTGAGGCTCAACAAGTCATCCTTTTTATACTTTAATCACAGTTATACAGTTTCCCAGAGCCCGCGGTGACGTCTTCAGATGTCGTGTTTTGTCTGACCAACAGCCCAAAACCCAAAATATAAAGTTAAAAATAATATAAAACATTTGAGGAGCGCGAACAAGCAAATATTTGCCATTTTTTCTTTAAAGATTTCTCAAACAATTAGTTGATCAACAGAAAATTAATCTATTCTGATAATCGATTGATTGTTGATTGTGTTCGAGTGTGTACAGTTTTGCTGTTGCTCGTCTATTTGTCTTTTTAAACCAAACGTCCATTTTTAAAGGAAACCTAACATTTGCTCCACCTCGAGCCGTTCTGAAGGATTTCTCTGCAGCTAATTCCTTCAAACGCCATGTGGGCGCCGGCCTGGCAGACAGCTTAGATGCTAAGCTAACGGCTAGTTACGCACACTCATCACTACACTGGCGGCCTGTTAGCCAGGCATGCTAATCCTGCTGCAGGTTAATCTGATTAGCCTGGCAGTCTGCTGAGTGAGGTGTGTGGCGCTGCAGGATCAGGTTTTAGGAGCTGATATTGATCTGCCTGCAGTCATCTGTCCTTCAGGTTTATAGTTGAGTTTCCGTAGAGCGGATCAGAGCAGTGAGTCATTATCTGAGGGGTCCCGGCGCTGTTAGCAACATAATTAGTGTCTCGGTGCTGAAGTGGCATGATAATGAGATTATGCTTTAAACAGCCTGTTTTAGAAGTGGGGTGAGGATGCTGCATTACAGTATGATGGTTTTAAAATGGACCCACTGAATAACTGCATCATCTGAGGGAAACCTGATCACTGCAGGGAGGTGCACGAGCCCACATCCCATCATGTGTTTCAGGTGATTCAGTAAAAGAACAGACGGAGAGCATCGACACACTGATCACAGCTCCTGAAACTTTCTGTCACTCTGCTGAGGCTTCATCAGCAAATCAGCCGCTGTTGTATTGAAACGTTGATTTCATTTGAGTCTAATAAAGTTTTGGAAGCTACAGCTGGATAACGATGAAGCACATATCTGCACATTGTTTCCAGTGAGCTTTTTTAATGTTACGGTATAAAACAAATCTAATTGTTTATAATTATTTTTATAAATATAATATAATTTATAATAATTAATATTTTTAAAAAAGGGTTTGTCCTTTTGACCGGGGGCTTTATTACAGAACCCCTTTACTCTCAGGGCTGAGCATGTTTAAATTGTCATCTTAGATTTGACATATCGTAGTTTAAATGATGCACAGTATGTCAGATAATCTCCTTCAACAAATTAGAAAATAAAAATTATAGTTGTTGTCCCAACAATGGGCTTCCAGCTGATCATCACTGCAGTAATAATGTGTTTACAAAATGTGGGAAAATCAAGTTATTACTGTCTTCATATTTTTCATCCGTTGTTGAATCGGCCACAACAAAATTATCGGTCCTGAAATCTTCTGTTTATGCATGTCTGCTTTATTTACCTGTAAACACAGGAAGAGTGTATGATACCCCCCCCCACTCAGTGTGTGTGTTGGTGTAATGAGTAACCTGCAGTCTCCAGACTCCACAGTGTTTATGTACAGAGTAAATTGTCTGTGCTCTGAGACTGTGTGTGTGTGTGTGTGTGTGTGTCTCTCTCTCTCTCTCTCTCGCGGAGTGTAATCTCATAAAAGCTAACGGAGCTGAGGTTGCATGTCCTGTGGGTGCTGGTTGGTTACCGTGGCGATGAATGGGTGCCAGGGCAATGCAGGTTAACAACACTGGTGTGTGTGTGTGTGTGTGTGTGTGTTAATGATGATCAGTGTTTTGTGTAAAGTGCAGTTGTAGCTGTTAATAGAAACCTCTGTGGAGAGTTTGAGGAGCTTTAATGCAGCTTTAAATACTGATGTCTGTCTTAGATTTATAATGAGTGTTGATATAATTATGATTTTAGAAGAGAACATGCAGGTTATTGAAAAATCATTATGATCTGTTGGTGTAATTATCACAACTAAATGTTCATAATAAAGAGTTACCTTATACCTAT
Organism: Macquaria ambigua; assembly: GCA_008360985.2. Lineage (NCBI taxonomy): Eukaryota > Metazoa > Chordata > Actinopteri > Centrarchiformes > Percichthyidae > Macquaria > Macquaria ambigua. Next base: position 42,001 of record VMKM01002166.1, on the reverse strand, counting down.
ACATGATAAAATATACAACAAAATGTAGTTTGAGATACTGTGAGCAAAAATAATTAAACTCAACTAAAAGACCAGTTAAAAGACCAGAACATCTAATTTTTCATTAAAATGGGGATTTGTCATTTGAACACTAAATCTTATTAAATGATAAACTGCAGAACCCACTTTGCTGATTTATAAGAGATCTCAGTGAGGTTTCATTGTTATACCAACCTTATTGTGATCACTTTAAAGTCTCTTGTACATCCATCAGGAGCCTCCACCCATCCTGCACCAACATCACTCGTAGTCTGACCACATTAATATTAATATCTAAAGTTTGTGGGAAAACAAAGTGGAACAAAATGACGCCTGTAACAACGCAGGGACGCATCAAATGAGACATATGTCCATGAATCTGTTGCTCCAGTCACAATGCTGATCACAGTTTCTACTCTACTCATTTTGCTTTTTATTTTAAAATAAGAGCGCAGTGTTACTCATGATGACTTGATCCAGGATCAACAAATCAAACCTCAAACTGCTTTCAAAGAACCAAATTATGTGGATGAGAACGGCCTGTTAAGCTGGATTAGTTGAGCCACGTTTGAAGAACAGAGTCCTGGTCAGAGTATAAACCAACATGAGGCCAAACAGCTGGACCAGATGTGCTCACTCTCACCTCCTCCTCCTCCTCTTCCTCTCTGCAGACTATGGATCAGAGGGTCGGGTTATTGGTTCTTCTGGCAGCAGGCCTCCTCTGCCTCAGTTTGGCCCCTGTCTCTCGGGCTGAGGACCTGATGGAGGACGGTCTGGATGACGACGTGGACGTGGAGGATGAGCTGGATCTGGGTTTGGCCGGAGCTGATGTGGAGGAGCTGGAGGAGCTGGAGGGGGACATGCAGGACGAGGCTCCACCTGCTCCTAAAACTCCTCCTACACCCAAGGTAAGACTGCAAACAGCTGATCTGTAACGGGTACTTATGAGAGTGCAGTACTCAGGTAGTACTAATGTAGTAGATGCAGTACTAGGTGAACATGATGAAAACAGGTCTTGAAACCACTTTCTATTCTGAAAGTTTGATCAGTTTGTTGGGTGTGAAATAAATGAGATGTAACAAAACAAGTTGAAGAAGATAGTACGTCACAATCGAAAGCTCCAGAACACTATTAAATGGAGCCGGTGGGGAGGTTGTGAACATAAAACTGTATTTCAGTGTCTCTCATTGCTCAAACTCGAAGTATAGACCCTGGAAATGTATATTTTGTATTAATATCTTTTATTAAATTTCATTTCAATCTACATATCCAGAATTTATCCTATGTCTATTATTCTATTCTTAGTATGCAAAACTAGCATCTTATTTTATGACTTCACTTAAATGCTGATCTGCTTTAATTTCATGACGCTTCATTTAATCCACTGTGTGTGTGTGTGTGTGTGTGTGTGTGTGTGTGTGTGTGATCATTAACCAGCGGGTTTGATAACAGAGCAGTGAAATGACCTGCTGATCTACTGACCTGCATTCACACAACACACTTAAACTGCTTTCATTGTTTCCTTCTAACTGGAATAATTCAGTCTAACAGGACAAAGTCTTAAACCTGAAGATAAACTTAATAATTGTGTGCTGACTGTGTTTTACTATTATATTATTCTGGTCTCTTTAATACCAGTTAACTCCAGTTTGACCACATTATTTAAATCCCTCCAAACCAAAGGTAAACACACCTGAAGTATTTTCTGTTAGAATAAGTATGTGAGATGGTCAGGATGCACAGAGTAGAAGGACAGACGTCTGATTTAAGCAAAAAGAACAAAACTGGTTCTGCTGGGTGTTACTTGTGTTATCATCAACACTTTTCTTTCTTCTTCTACCTGTTTGTGTCCAGGTGACCTACAAGGCTCCAGAGCCGATGGGGGAACATTTCATCGCGGAGTCTTTTGACCGGGGGACACTTGACGGGTGAGCACACATTACTCACACATGCTAGTCTGTACCCGTGAAACGGCATCAGTCACGGCCCGAGAACTGTTCCACGTTAGAGAACATCTTTAGATGAGAAATGTTTTTGTCCCGCCCGTTTTGTCAAGGACACTTTGGGTATCCACGTATCCCAGCATGCATTTTGCAGCAACCAGCAGTGAGACTCAAGACTTTTTGTTTTTATGCAACAAATTAAAGTGTTTAGTTTTTGAATATGTGGTGGATTTATCAAAATCATGCAGACTAAAGAAATTCCCCAGTGTTTTTTGGAGATGTGAGACCTGCTAGCTGGACTCTGAGTCCTCTCTGATCAGGTGTGTTGGTGACTGAACTACCTGTGTGTTGGTTTCAGCTGGGTGCTGTCCAGCGCCAAGAAGGAGGACACAGATGAAGACATCGCAAAGTATGATGGTAGGTACAGATCTACAGTGTCTTACTGTTATTTGTGCATGTAGAATTACAACATGTAGATGCTGTGCTGACAACACAGATGTAGTCTCTGCAGGCATACAGTACACCCGAGTCTGACCAGGTCCAGACTGATAAAAGTTGAGTCCAGTTTGACAGTGTAGAGCTGAGATGGCCAACAAACACCTGGTTTCATTTAGTTAGCGGAGCCTCCTCTCCTGGTTGTGGTTGCTGGCAGCTACATGATGATGATGCTGTCATTAACAGGTAAATGGGCGGTGGAGGAGATGAAGGACAGTAAGCTGCCCGGTGATAAAGGTCTGGTCCTGAAGTCTCGAGCCAAACATCACGCCATCTCAGCCCAGCTGCTGCGACCTTTCACCTTTGACACCAAGCCCCTCATCGTCCAGTAAGAACCACTTTCCTTCCCACACACCTGACCCTCTCCTCGGTCGTCAGCTCGTACCTGTCGTACTCATCTCCCTGTCTGTCTGTCTGTGCGTTCAGATACGAGGTGAACTTCCAGTCAGGTATCGACTGCGGCGGCGCCTACGTCAAGCTGCTGACCCAGACTCCTGACCTCGACCTGGTCAGTTTGACTCATTACACACAAAAACACACACCTGTACAGGTTGCTGTTACTCTGCTTACTGCTGTGATGTAATGTGTTGACACATATTGGCTTACCCCATGTTCTTCCATAAATATATTATGTGTTTAAGATGGTCTAAGAGTCTGTCTCATCTGCAGTATGTTGTATTTGTTCCTTCACTACGTGTATCTGACAGCTTTAGTCACTTTTCAGATCAACATTTTAAACCAAAAAACTGAGTTTCTAAAATAATATACTGTGAAGAGTTGAGCTACCAAATAGTAACTTATATAAAGTATTGATAGTTAAAATGAGCTCCACATGGACCAGCTGCAACATTAATAGTAATGTTATAGAAAGAATAATCAGATAATATAGTATATGATATAGTAGTATTACAATGACAGGGGCTGCTCTGCTGCCTAATGAGTACTTTTACTTTTGATACTGTAAGTACTTTTTGTTGCAGGACTTCTACTTGTAACAGAGTGATGTTGCTACTTTTACTTAAGTCACAGATCTGAATCCTTCTTCCTCCTCTGCCGACAGATTAAATAATGACGTTTAGTTTGATACGAGTCCACATGTTGATCTTTGAGTTGGCTGATGGGTGAATAAAAACATGCTGAGGTGGAAGAGAGACGTTAAACTCGTGCAGAAACTAACTGTAGTCTGTGTGTTTCCTCAGGACCAGTTTGTGGATAAAACTCCGTACACCATCATGTTTGGACCCGACAAATGTGGAGAAGATTACAAACTGCACTTCATCTTCAGACACAGAAACCCCAAAACTGGAGAGTACGAAGAGAAACACGGCAAGAAACCTGACGCTGACCTGAGGACGTACTACACCGACAAGAAAACACACCTGTACACACTGGGTAAAACACACACACACACACACCTTCACACACATCTACACACACCTGTACACACTGGGTACCACACACACACACACACACACACACACACACACACACCTGTACACACTGGGTAAAACACACACACACACACACCTGTACGCACACACACACACACACACCTGTACGCACACACACACACACACACACCTGTACGCACACGCACACACGCACACACACACCTGTACACACACACACACACACACACCTGTACACACTGGGTAAAACGCACCTAATGACAGTCCAGGTGTGTAACTCCTCTTGGTGTCGCCCCCCCAGTGGTGAACCCTGACAACAGTTTTGAGGTACTTGTGGATCAGACGGTGGTGAACAGCGGCAGCCTGCTGACAGACATGACCCCCCCTGTGAATCCCCCCGCTGAGATCGAGGACCCCGACGACCAGAAGCCGGAGGACTGGGACGAGAGACCCAAGATCCAGGACCCCGCCGCCACCAAGCCCGAAGACTGGTCAGTACTCACAGCTGGTGTGAACCAGGAACCACGAAAACCAGGAAGAAGTCCAATCGCTGAGAGCTGCTGGTTGACTGCTGCATAACAGCTGAACACGGTGTTGTTAGACTGTTAGACTGTCTCGTAGCTTCAGGAGATAAATAACGAATGACTTCATTTATCTGATGGCAGGTAATTCGCCCTCATTGGCCAGCTGACGTTGCAAGTTGCCACACAGCAGTCGACAGTTCACACTCATTAGCTTTGTCCCAGTCACAGACCACACACTGATTTATAAAGCAAGTTCTGAGTCTGTAAAATACTGACAACAGAAATTTACTGCTAAATTACTCAAACAAGCAGACTGACTTGTAAACAGGGGAGCTACTCACTGCAAAAAAAAATAAAGAATTGAAGCTCAAAGCAGATCTCAGGAAAGAAACAAATAGTAATGAATATTACTAAGTCCTGTTAATACAAAACAGTAAAGCACATAGATTTTTCTCTATTCTAACTGAAAAACGGTATACTATAAACTGAATATAATTATATTTAGTATGGGATTTATACACCTGCAGACTTTATCTATTGATCAGTTGGTCTGTTACTGTTTGATTAATTGTTGAGTCAATAGTCAGAAAATATATTTAAAAAAACAAAACAAAATAGTCAGAAGTGAGGTCTGTGATTTAATATTCAGTTTACACTCAATTTAAATGTCAAGTTCTCCCATCTGAGAAGCTGAAACCAGAGAAGGCTCTTGATTAATAAATTAATTTGTTGATTGACTGATTGGAAATTAGTCATGTTAGTCATCTATTGTTTTGTCCCTGAGGTCTCTCTGCCGCTACTAATAAGTGCAAACGAACTCCGTTTGGAGCAGGAAAGTTCATTCTGGACCTCAGAAATAATACTTTAACGAAACATTCCCAACTCAAAGTCCACTTACTGGTTTACTCCATGATAAAGATGGTGTGTTGAAAGCTCCAGAAAGAGCCAGTAAGTGAACCCTGAGTTGGGCCCCTCAACTGCTGCAGCTCAGTGATGCTGTGAAGGGATCGGTGGCCTGGTGGCTTCTTTTCTACACAAGCGCAACTTTTCATGGAAATACCTGAAAATAACTGAAGTTAATGAGATTCACTGCCAGTTGAGACCGCTGCTATAATCTGTATGCAATAATTTATATTTGTGTGTGTGTGTGTGTGTGTGTGTGTGTGTGTGTGTGTGTGTGTGTGTGTGTGTAGGGATGAGGATGCTCCTGCTCAGATTCCCGATGAAGACGCAGTGAAACCAGACGGCTGGCTGGACGACGAGCCGGAGTACATCGGAGACCCCGACGCTGTCAAACCAGAAGATTGGTGAGTTTTCATGTCAGTCAGAATAAGATCATTTAATGAGAGAAATAAAACTCCAGACCCTGCTCATCTGTCTCACTCTCATAACCGTCTGCACTTCCTGTCCATCAGGGACGAGGACATGGACGGTGAATGGGAGGCTCCTCAGGTCCCTAACCCCGCCTGTGAGACCGCCCCCGGCTGCGGCGCCTGGAAACGACCAATGATTGACAACCCCAACTACAAGGGCAAGTGGAAGCCCCCCATGATTGACAACCCCAACTACCAGGTACGTTTGTAAACCCCTCCCATATTGAGGCGTTCAGGTGCAGCTGTGTTTATTAAGTTGTTTTGCAGTGTAAGTTATTTTGAGGATCCTGACCGGAGCATGTTTCTGTTCTCAGGGTGTCTGGAAGCCGAGGAAGATTCCCAACCCAGCGTTCTTCGAGGACCAGCACCCGTTCAAGATGAGTCCGTTCAGCGCCGTGGGGCTCGAGCTCTGGTCCATGACCTCTGACATCTTCTTCGACAACTTCTTCATCACCGACGACCGCAACACTGCTGAGCGCTGGGCCGCCGACGGCTGGGGGCTGAAGAAGGCTGCAGAGGGCGCCGCTGAGGTGGGAGCAGGAAGAACGTGACATTTGTTGATTTGTCCAAACAACTTAAGTGACTAGTGACCTCATACCTTACCTACAATAAGGCACGAGGTCAAATCTGCACTGAATAGTATTTCAGAAAGGGAAACTGTCTGAGGTTCCTTCAAACAAAACGTTTAGACTGACGAGTCAGAAGACACTAAAAACACTGAAGGACCAGACGGGTTCAAGGTTCAGCTTTATATGAAATTATATTTAATTAACACTGGAGACAAGAAATCATCCCTGTAAGAACTGTTGACTGTGTGTTCTGCAGGTGTGGTCTGTTTGCCTTCAGTTGGTGTGTGTGTGTGTGTTCATGTTGGAGTGACCTGTTAATGTTTTCTGTTGCAGCCCGGTCTGGCAACTCAGATGCTGAACGCTGCAGAGGAGCGTCCGTGGCTCTGGGTCGTCTACGTCCTCACTGTGGCTTTACCGCTCGTCCTCATCATCGTCTTCTGCTGCACTGGCAAGGTAACGCACACACACACACACACACACACACACACACGAAATGGAGTGATGAAGTAGGAACTCATGTCCGTCACACTTGATGCCTGGCTTGTACTGTAACCGCTCGTGCAGCCTGTTGTCAGTGCTGATGTCTGAGTCTGTGTGTGTGTGTGTGTGTGTGTGTGTGTGTGTGTGTGACTGACTGTCCACAGAGGTCGTCAGAATCAGCTCAGGGTCAGTTGAGTCTCACCGGCTTACAGGAAGAGTTTAACGAAGCCGGACGCCCAAACCTCCCCCCCACCGCCTCCTCAGGCCTGGTGACTGCTGCTGTTAGAGTAGCTTCGTGTCTGTTCCTGTGGTGCTGTAGTCTAGACGGCGGTCTGCGTTTCTGTCTGTTCTTGTGTTCACTTGTCAAATGTCTCCAGCAACAGCCAACGCCACAACTAAAAGATTACCTTTGTACTACAGCTGCTGTGGTAGTGGATTGTAAGACAAACACAAAGCAAACGTGGACGTCGAGTAAAAAGATGTATTTTGCATTGAAACATTTACTGTTCGACAACCAACTCTGTGGCGGTAATGTACTTTGACAAAAAGTAAATCAACACGGTTCTGCAGGTAGAATTTTGCACGAGGCGGCTAAAACCAGTGAGAAAACACACAATCGGCATCTAAAATCCAGTTGTTTCAGTTTGGAAAATGGTCAGCAGTAATCTAGAGTACAAGCGATTGATAGTAAATAGATGAAGACATGCACAAACAGCAGTACAGACCTGTTGGTTTGCTTTCCGTCATTCAGATTATCAGTTCTTTGGGGAGAAGTTTTCAAACTTTTTTTTATTTGTGTCTTTTACTCTTAAGTTCATTTTTAAGGTCACTATGTGGCATTAAAAGGTCCTGAGAGGTTGTGAGTTGCAGATTTCTGCGTCTGTGAAGTTAAACTGAACTGTTTTCCTGTTTGGTCTGCAGAAGAAGAGCCCAGCGACGCCGGCAGCAGAGTACAAGAAGACGGACGAAGCTCAGCCCGACGTGAAGGAGGAAGAAGAAGAGGAGGAGGAGGAGGAGGAGAAGGCTGAAGAGGCAGAGAAGAGCAGTCCAGGTTGCTACGATGTGTAGATTTCAGACTTATTTCCTCTGCTGTCTGTCACCGTTGGTCTGACGGTCGTTTTTTTTCTTTCAGCTGCAGAAGAGAAGAGCGACGGAGAGGAAAGTCCTGCAGAGAAAGAGGAAGAGGAGGAAGAGGAAGCAGAGAAGGAGGCAGCAGCTGACGATGAGGTGAGGAGATGAGTTTTTGTTGTTTATGGCCAAAACTCTGAGGTTTCTGCAGACTAATATTAGTGTAATGCTGCATTCAGGTGCATTTCTCTGTGACGTTTCCATCAGTCTTTTGGTCTGTAGTAAAAACAATCAGGAGCGATCAAGAAGAATTTAATCTAAAGGGATTTTTCTGACAGCTAGTAAAGTGAGTTATTTTCAACATGGCGGCTCAAACACAATGTTAACAAGCAGCTTGTTCATTTAGGTCTAAAATCACTGTCATGATATCAATACAGATATTTTCTAAAATCTACGTTGCAAAGTCACGTGAAGAAATCAAACTGATATTCAAAGCCATGAAATATGTTCCAGTATTATTGAGACCCAACTGTTCATGTGTTAAACAAAAATGAAGAGAACAAATTTTGGTAGAGTTTTAAATTGCAACTTGTTCAGAAGCATTAATGTGAATAAAATACATTTCTAGAGCAATAAACAATAATACTGAGTTACTGTTCAGCTTTAGGTTTGTTGAACATATCCACACTGAATGTAGGAAGACTTCTGTCTTTCATTTCATCATGTTGTACTCTCGTGTCGCGGGTTGATGACGTCATTAAGATGCGTTATGTGCGGTGCAAAACGTCGTGACGACGCAAGGTGGCGCCATGGATGTCCATGGGTGGCACGGTTTTAATTTATGACAGTTTCAATAATTTTATCAGTTACTATGATTTATTCACTTACATAGATTATTAGCTCAGGTTGTACTGATTTTAGGTATATGAAGCATTTTAAGATAATCCAGGAAATTACATCACAATAAGCAAAAATACCAATGTAGGTACTGGCGGACCATTTCTGTTGCAGAGTTCAAAGGGTTAACCGGCACCCTTCGATTTTAGATTGAAGGTGGAAGAAAAGATGCAAAAGTTGGATTTTAAGATTGTAACCAGTTTGGTGCTTTGACGCCATGTTGACACATTATTTCAACAGTCACACCAGATAAATGGAAATCAAACCAAGATTAGATGTTTTTATTTTACATTATATATTTGAAAACCAGATACAGTTCACAGCTAAATGTATTGTATTATAGGAGTTTATTTACATGTAATGGCTTATTGACACCTTTTTGTAGTGCTTTTTATTTTAAGTGGAAAATATTGCAGTTGTCAGAAATTCCTGATATGTCAGACTCTGAATTACAACTAGGAGCATGAAGTGAATGTTTCTTTGCACTCAGCTGCTCATCATTACATGCTGAACAATATCAGCAGCATCAGAACGGCTGATTGTTTGGTTAAAGAGTCACACAATACTTAAAGTGACTGTTAATCTGTTGTCAGCAGAAATGTGCAGTAAGTGTCAGCCATGTTCAGCACCAGACATTTTCTGAAGTTCAAGACCGTAGATGGAGCTGAAATGTTTCTCAGCTTTGGATGGGAGCGCTGTGTGGTCTCCATGTTTTTATGGATGAATGAATTTAACCTCTTGTTTCTTCTCCTCTGTAGAAGTTGGAGGACGACGTTCTGCGGAGATCTCCCAGGAACAGGAAGGTCAGAAGGGACTGATATCTCTGAATCCATAGCCCTGACCTCAACACCTCCCCCCTCTCCTTCCCTAAAATACCCCCCCCTCCTCTTGTTCTACTCCTTTGCTCTGAGGCGATGAAGCCTAAATGGAACCCGTGGAAGCAGCAAAGCCGACAGGAAACTAATCAAGACCTCCAATATGGATGATGATGATGATGATGATTCCAGTATGAACAGGACTGAGTTAGCGTGATTAAAGGATTTTTGTTTTTGAAAGAGATTACCTGAGATTAACTAAAACTTCCTGCATCATTCCTTAACAACACCTGAGCAGACTCGAACCCACGGGATCAACGAGTCCCGTCCGACGCACCGCTCACCGCCACCCTGAGCTAGCAAGTGCCCTGCCTACCAACAGCCTGCTAATTAGCCCTCACAACTTGCTAATTAGTCTCCTGACAGACGGATATCTGGCTATGAACACCTGCTAGTTAGCCTACAATCTGAAGTAGCCTACCATGATGGGCTACCAACAGGCCGCTAATTAGGCTAACGACAGTCAGGATAACCATACAAACGGTCAAGGAAATAAAACCAAAAGTCTTGCTAATTAGCCTGTTCAATAGCTTATAAACAATTTGCTCGTCTACTGACAGGCAGATAGTTTGGCTATCAACAGTCACTAGCTAACCAATCTGAAGTCGTCATCTTCCTGCTTGGGCTACCCACAGTCTGCTAATCAGCCAATCATCAGGGTGCTTATTAGGCTAAAAGTAGTCAGAATTATCCAAGAAACGGACAGAGAATTCACCAACCAAAAGTCTTGCCAATTAGCCTACCAACAGGCCGCTAATTAGCCCGCAAACATTGTGATTCACTTTTCAACAACTGTCTAGTTTTCCAGGCTAGCAGCTAGCTTGTAAGCAACACGCAAATTCACCTGTTACCAGGCGATTTATTAGCTGTCTGGAAAAATATTATCCTACAAATGGTCAGGGAATTAACCTACCAAAAGTGTTGCTAATTAGTCTTCTAGCCTGCTAATTAGCTCATGAACAACTTGATACTAATTTGGCTACTTGTACTACAATTTAAAGTAGTCTACTATCTTGACCTACCAACATTCTGCTAATTAGCATAACATTGGGCTGCTAACAAGCCCACAAATAATGTAATTCACCTACTAACAGCTGGCTCATTAGCCTAACTAGATTTTACAAATTAGCTAGCTAGCATCCTAAAGTAACCCCCAATTGAATGATTTGCCGCAGCAGGCAACATGCTAATATATTAAAATGATAACTGGGAACACTCCAGCTGACGCAATGTTTTCTTCCTTTTTCATCTCTTGTCATTTAAGTGTTTTTAGTTCTAAAGCAGTTAGCTCCATGTTAGCGCCACCGGGAACAAACAGCGCTCATGTTTTCTCCCCTGAACGAGTCTCCTCAGTATTTCTACTGTGTTTTATTGTCCTGATGGCAGCGGGGAAGGTCAGAGGTCAGACCACAGAGCCTAAAATAGTTGGAGAGTTTAACTGTGCAGCGGCAGGTGTTTGTTACCTGGCCCTGAGGTGGATCTTGTCAGACCGGTCCTGGCTTTGCACACTGAGCGTTTCTCAGTCAGAGAAGTCGAGTCAGCCTGTTGATGGTTACTGGCAGCAGCAGATGAGCTTCACAACATATGAAAACCTCATATCTCCTGTTGTTGTGAACAGAACAGGCTTGTGTCACTTTGGAGATACGAGGTTTTCACTCCCCTGTAGTCCATTATTGCATATTTTTATTCCAGCGACGACTTCTGCATTCAGCAGATCCCCTCCTTCTTTCTTTGTGAGATTTCAGTCCAAACAAACATGATAGCAGCTCGTATCACTGGTTAGTTCCTCCCGTGTTATTAAAGTGTTTTTTCAGAGGTTTTGTCCCTGAGTTTAGTCTCCCAGGCAGAGACAAAACCAGGATCTGAGATGGTTTCTCAACCAACATCTCAGCTTCAGAATTATGTTGTTTAATAAGGAAAATCTCTGCACTTCCAGGTGTGTTCTGCTTTTCTTTACCTTCTTTTGTTTCTATTGGTTCCATTGGCACCATTTCAAGTTCAAACGTTCCTTCAGTCAGTAAAATGAGCTGCTGTCGTCTTTGTTTGGACTTAAAACTCGTGTCAGCAGGTGGACGGACACCCAGTCCCTCTTTCATCAACCCCATATGAAAAGAAAAAGGCACTAAGGGAAAAAACTCAGGCGCTTAATCTCACACCTGTCCACCTGCGGCACCACAACACCACCAAACCTCCACCAATCACAGACGCCCTCCTACTGTACATGAATCCTGAATCCATGTTGGAGTTTAGCCCCATGTTTAAAGAGACGGCACTTGAGCGTGAAAGTTCATTCATGACATTTTTGAAATATAATTTTGGACAAAATAATCTCAACTCAAGGTTCACTTACTAGCTTTTCTCCAGAGCTTTCAACCACATCCCAGGGTCTTCATCGAGGGATGGAGTTTGTCAGTTGTCATCAAGTTCCAAACTTGGGTCATGTGATGACAGCTGAGCAAACGTATCTGCTGATGGAAGACCGTGAGATGAGGTTGAAAGCCCTGGAAAAAAGCTAGTAAGTAGCCTTTGAGTTAAGACAAAACAGAAACTCAAAGTTTGTTAAATTATTCAGAACTAAAATCTTACGGATTATAACTTAAACTAGTTTTGTTGTTGTCATCTGCTGCTGCCTGACGACTTCCTGTTGGGCGGCTGCTGGTCACATGACCTCAGTCACAGGCTGAGAAATGGCTACCAGTCACACCTAAAAACCGGCAAATGACTAGAAAGTGTCTGGCAAGTTGCAGAAGTATGGAAAGCAACACTTGAATCCTGAGCAAAATATCTCGACGACCACTGACAGAGTTACATCAGTGATGTTGGTGACCTCCTGACCTTCCCTCTAGCGCCACCATCAGGACAACATTTTCTCTCCATCAGTGGTAAAACTCTCCGAAGGATTTTGTGATCACGAGAAAACACATGAGAAATAATTCCATGAACTTTGCCTGTAAAGACGCCAACTTGGGCTCAACATCCTCATTATTTGTTGTTCTTTTTTACTCATCATGAAATTGAGGATTATTATGCTGAAGAAACCAGACGAGTGCAGGAGATGACAAAATGTAAAGAGGCAGCAACTCTCCAGCCCCTGCTTCAGTGTGAGCATGCTCCCTCTGTGTGGCGTCAGTGTACAGTTTGGAGGGTTCACCTATAAAATCTGAAAGTGTGATGAAGAGAAAAATAAGTACATTAGTCCAGTCTTGTATCCATGAAGTGATTGTCTGTTTTTGTCCTTGTTGTATCATACTTCAGTTTTCCAAATGGGTAAACAGCTGTCAAAAGTCTGTTTTCTGTCGATTTAATTCAGGTCAGGATTGGCTCTTCCCACCAATGATGAGCAAGCTCTGTAGTGACTGGCTGATGGGTTTTGACAGGTGGTTGACTAGTAAATGGTGGGCGGGGAAAAAAGCCAGAACTGATTAGTTTTAAGAGTCTGTCGGTGAGTTCAGGCCTCGAGGTGAACTGGAGGTGCCCGCTTCCATGTCAGGTGACCTTTAACCTTATTTTTCTCCTCTTAGGGTAAACACAAGCTAGTTAAGTTTTGGCTCTGCTGCTTTTAGTCTTTATTTTCTTCCTGTGCTGTCGCTCTAAAGTTTAAGAGTCAGAATACGACGCTTTAGGACAAATGGCCTCCAGCAGCAGCAGCAGCGTTACATTCCCATTGAGAATGTATGTTTCAGCCATACTCTTCATAGTCTCCCTCCTTTTTTTTTTTTTAGTCAGATTTATTTTTGTTTTCTCTGCTCGTGTCCGGCTGAAGCTGCCTAGCTAACAGACTGTAGACTGAACACTGTATCTGCTGGTGAAACTTTACATGACTCTGTAACTCTGTACTTTTTATTTTGTTGACAATGTATTTGAACTAAACTTAACTGTTGGCCCATCCTGTTTCTGATGTACACACTATGTAGAGAGATGGACCTGCTGACACACCACACGAAGGTCCAACTTTGAATAGAAATACTGTGATGATGGAGCCGGATGTGTGTGTGGACATGCAGTCAACATTTGTTTTGATGAATAAAAAGGCCAAATGGAAACTGAACGAGAGGCTGCAGTGTGTTTCTATTAATATGTCTTTGATTCATTTTCCAGATTTAACTGCAGGCTCATCCAGACTACTTTAATACTGAGTTTATGTACTAGTGAAGTTTGTTAGTACAGACATTCAGACTGTTGCATAAACAACCAACATTTTAAAATCATGGAGTCAAAGGGCACTTTTGCAGGTACAAGGTTGCATTAGCTACAGGAACAGACAGGTGGAAAAAGTACTCATACCTTTTACTTAAGTAAAAATAGCAATACTGCTCTGTAAAATACTCAGTTACAAGTAAAAGTTCTGCATTCAATTTCACTTTCACTTAAAAGTACAGAAATATTAACAGCAAACTACTTACAGTAAAAGTATAGTTTAATCTGTAGAACTATTATAAATTTAACGTGTTGGTAAAATCTTAATCTGTAAAGTAACTAAAGCAGTCAGATAAATGTAGCGGAGTAGAAGTATAAAGTAGTATAAAATTGAAATAGTAAAAGTACCTCACAATTGTACTTAAGTACAGTACTTGAGTATATGTACTTAGTTACTTTCCACCATCGGCAACAGAAGCTCTTATCTTCTATCTTCTATCTATCTTAAATCTCTTTAGCCTTTCAATAATTTTCTCTGCTGTTCGGTAGAGCACATTTTAAGTTGTGATATCTTAACATCTCAACATTTTGACTTAAAAAACATGCTTTTTAATCAGTACTAAGTCAAAATTACATCTTTTTAGGTCAACTAAGTTATACGTGTCCCGTGACGTGTTGACTTAACACTTAAAGTAAAACTTTTGACTTAGTATCTCCTAATTTTGACTTTAAAAGTTTTAATTTTGACTTCCTTTTTTGTAATTGCTGAATATTTCATGTTTTTTTTCTTTTCCTGTTGGGAATGAGCTTCTAGTTACCAATGTAATTTATAATATGGAGGGTAAGTCTCAGGATTATATTTAAACTTTTCAGAAACAGCAATCAAAGAAACAATTAAATGGAAAATATGCAGAGAACTGAAGACTACTGGAACGGAAGTTAACCCGGAAGTGGGCGGGACTTTGTCGTTTTACTGATTGCGAATTCTTGCTGTCAATCATTAAGGAGGCGTTCCCTTAATGATTGACAGCAAGAATTTAAAATTTGATCACCAACAATGAAAAACAGTCAGGTTTTGTGGCTTATTTTGTTGTCCTTTGTTCATCACTGCCTTGTAATTTTTCATGATTCCCTGTTGTATATAACCATTGAATCACCAAGTTGTCCTCAAATACCCGCTCTTCATTGGCTGCCTCTGCTGTCAATCATCAGCGAGGCGGGAGCAGGGACATTCCTCCTGTCGCTGATGGAAAAAAAAAGAGAAAGTTTCCAAGATGGCGGCGTAAACCTGCCTGTCCGCTGGAAAACAATAGAAACAGCACAGAGGGATAGAGTTAGCCCGTTCTTACTGACGAACCCGTTCTCCGCTCTAAAACCTTACATATCCCGACTCGGGCTCGGCCAGGGGGAGGATTATGCGCGCCGGTACATCGGGAGAAATACATTTAAAGTATGATGCTTTATTTAAATGTTTCAGGCTAGCAACCTAGCTAGCTAGCCAGCCAGCTAGTCGAGCTGTCGTTAGCCCGTCTACCCATAGTGTTAGCGGCTAGTGGCTAACGGCTACAAGGAGGCGGAGGATCAGCTGTTTGCTAGACAGATGCTGTAGGAAGAGCGGACAGCAACACTTTCACAGTAAGTGAATTTAAAACCTAACTAAGCTTTAATTGCCTGGGAAGTCTTGTCGTTTTTTTTCTTGAGTATGAAACAGTAGTGTTGGATAAAATAATGTGTTTATTAGCTGAGTAATTGCTGCCAAGTTTGTGAAGAAGGCAAGTTGTTAGCCAGCGCTAGCCAGCTAGCTCTTGCCCCGCTAACCAAGCTAACTACTAATACTTGAGCAAAATAAAGTTTCAGACAAGTTGGAGACCCGTTGTGATGCTCCCACGGAATGTAACATTATCGTTAACAAATACATTGAAGTGAAGTCAGAGGCTAACGGGAGCTAGCTCCAAAACAACGTAATTTTAATGGCAGCTCAGATAGTTTTTTAAGGAATTTTCGACGCTCCAACTTTGATTTTGAGTGGTGGAATGTGCTAACTTTAACTTAGCTCAACGGGAGTTGATTTGATAGCGAGACAGCGCACTGTTTCATTGATTGAAATGGAAATGTAGTGTAAACGATTTAAAGGGTTTGTACAAAAAGTAGCGGGCTTTGGTTTGCTTTCATACCGCAGGGGTAAATCAGAGGTTTGTGTTTTTGATTTGGGGTTAAACTCAGGCGGAATGTGGCTCAAACAAGACTCCAGTATTTCTGTCTTACACAGCAAGTTAAATGAGCTGTTGTATATAATGCGCTTCATAGCATACACTTGGGTTTAAGTGAGTAAAATCAGGAGGCTGAATGGTATTGCACCCAAAAACCTTAATTTTCCTCTTCGGCAGTGAGTGCCGCTGTGACTGAAGGCCATTAGCAAGACAAAGGTCGCCTCCATGGAGCCAGCACAGGAGTCTTTGTAGAGGGCGAGGGGGGGTGTATAGACGCCCAGAGTGAAAAAGAGCCAAATTCAGCATTTTATGGACGAAACCTGAGCCGGGAGTTTACTACAAGTCTTTATTGATGATGGCGGATTTTGTTACACCGCGACACAGCGCGGTGATGGAGAGGCTCCGCCGGAGGATCGAGCTCTTCCGGCAGCATCACAACGGCTGCGAGATCCGCTACGAGAACGCGACGCTGGAGCGACTGGAGCTGGAGAGGCAGCAGACCTTCGCCCTGCACCAGCGTTGCCTGCAGGCCAAAGCCAAGCGGTCGAACAAGCACCGGCAGCCCCAGCCCAGCGGCGACCAGGCCGGCCAGAGAGCGCCGGGCAGCGGCGGTGGCGGCGGCAGCGCGGAGCTTGGGGAGAGCGGAGGGACGGCGGCGGAGCAGAGCCGGAACAGCACACTGATAGCGGTGAGTAAGCACTGGACACAGACTACAGAGGCAGACTGGATGTTAGAGCACAAACACACTACAGGCTGGTGCAGCATGAATAAACCACGAGGACAGACAGCTGTAGGAGCTTTAGGCAGTGCTCAGAGTGGCAGTCTAAATCTGATATGTGGTATTTACAGATCGGACTCAGATTGCTTTAATCAGTTTTGTAGTAACATACTATTACAAACTGTTTCTTAGGGTAATGATGATACAGATGATTGTGCTGTATGTGGCAAGACATTAGTGGGTGGGTGCGATTACGCCAGTAAAATCAGCAGTGTCCAACTAGAACTAAACAGGTTTACACTCATTGATGAAAGTAGTCTTTTGAAAGTTTAGTTAGATTCGTTTTCAATGCAGCAAAGCAACAAGCACAAACATATCCAGCTAATATACATGACTAAATATTAGAAACTCCCATGTGTAACACAACACAAGACAACAGCAGCACAAACTACATCCTCCAAAAGACAGTTTTAATAAAAACTAAACATTATAACCTTCATGAAGGAGGGATTTATTGCAGGGCTGTTGGGTTAGACCGCATTCGTTTTAGTTAGATATACCTAATAATAAACTGGCGACTGAGTTTAAGTGTACAGCAAATGAGAATTTAAGAAGATTACTTTACTTCTTGGTGGGCATTATGGACAAAATGAATATCATAATAATCGTATCATGTTTTTAAGATAAAGAATCAAAAATCACATAGTAGAATGTGATTTTCTTCATCCCATTTAGCCAGGTATTTAAGTGTTTTTACTGGAGCAAAATCTTAACATTACCCCCCAAAAAAGACATCTTCTCAAGTACGTTCAGTCTTATGCTGTGACAGATTATTTAACATTAAGTGGAACAAGGTGTATACAGCTCAAAAGCAATAGAAAAAGATTAGGTGTTAAATAAGCATTGAGTAGCACGTTCATTAAAGTCATGAGAAGTGTGAACCACAGTTTAGTCACTTTACATTCATACAGAGAGACTATAAATAACCCAAGCACATTTTTGGCTTGATTGATAAGACAGTAATCTAAAATACATCTCAATATTTGTCTAATGGCATGTGAAGGAATCCTGCTCTGTCCTTTAGTGGTGTGACTGAGCGGATAAGATAACATGAGACCCTGTGACTGTTAGTTGACTGTTAGAAAGGCCTAAAACAGCAGTTGGCGTCCACTGAAACAGACACTCGCAGTCGGACACACTGAGCCACAGTAATGTTTTCTGTCAGACCTGTCTCACTGAGATCAGACAGCCCATGTGTTGGTTAATCAGAGCTGATCACACCGATTGATTGCTGCCTCTGTGCTGAAGCTGCTGATCAGGGATAACTCAGGTGAAACCGCTGCTGTGTGTGTGTGTGTGTGTGTGTGTGTGTTCAGTGATTGACAGAGGAAGTGTTTTGTGGCTGTCTGGTCACGTGACCTCTGTGTTTCCTTTCAGTCTGGTTGTGGTTGCTTTGACAGACACAAACTGGTTCGGTTGAACTCCTTCGTAACTGCTCCAGTGTTTTTCAGCAAGAGTCCCAACAAGCTCTAGTCCCTGACCTTTGACCTCTTTCCCTTTTTGTTTTAGTATTTATTGCAGTTTTGTTTCTGAAACAATTATTCAATTAACCAATTAGCTGATTTACAGAAAAATAAGTAGTCCATTGATCATTTAACTAATGTAGGGCTGCAACTAACGATTATTTTCATGATCAATTAATCTGCTGATTATCATCACGATTAATCGTTTAGTCTATAAAATGTCAAAAAAAATGTGAAAAATGCTCATCACAGTTTCCCAGAGTCCAAAGTGACGTCTTCAAATTGCTTCTTATGTCCGACCAACAGTCCACAACCCAAAGACTCTTTGTTTACTGTCAGAAATGACAAAGAAAAGCAGCAGATCCTCACATTTAAGAAGCCTGAACCAGCAGATGTTTGACATTTCTGTTTGAAAAATGACTGAAACGATTAATCAATGATCAAAATATTTGGCAATTAATTTTATTTCAATTGATTGATTGTTGCAGCTCTAAACTAATGTGTTAGATAAAAACACCAAACATTTGCAGGTGTCGGATGTTACAGCGTTGTGATTCGTGGCTTTTCTGTCACATCATTGAAACTGATTCACTTTTGGGTTTTCTAGTGGTTGTTCAGAAACGAGCTCTGAGAACTTGTAATGGCCATTTATTATATACTCAACAATTAGTCAATTAAAGAACGATTTGTATATTAAACAGTAGCAAATTCATTAATTAGCTGTAGCTCTACATGTTTGCATATGTATCTGCATGAAGGTGCACTTGTGATCCAAAGCTGAACCAAACAGCAGCCCAGCCCGCCAACACAATTCAAACAGCAGGATTGAAAGCTGCTGTCACTCACTCCCTAACTGATGGACGGGTCTTAATGCAGCTACTCAACAGCAGACTACAACTACATCTACATTATTAATATTTCCTCATGCTGTCTCAACACACACCAACATGTTCAAGTCTTATTTTTACATCTATAAGTCTCTATAAGTACTCCTCCGCTGTATTACAGTCTATTAAAGTCTTCAACGCTTCTGGATGTATCCTGAGAACAAGTGTGTGTGTGTGTGTGTGTGTGTGTGTGTTACCAGAAACTCAGCTGTTAGAAAATAGAGGAGTGGAGTGTCAAAGAGTCCAAAGTCCATCTGATAGCTGAGTGTTACAGCAGGTGAGACTGGCGGTGGGATTTATCAGGTTTTAAACTGAAGCTCAATTCACCAAACAGGCTGCAGGTCTACATCAGGACTGGACTGGACTGGACCTACCTGCAGTAAAAGTACAGCTCTAAATTTCTACATAAATCAAACTGTTTGTCACACTGACCTACAGAGAGAAATTCAAACCAATACCAAAACATTAAGACGTCCTGATGGCCGCTCAGACTGTGTCTACATTGAGCCGTCTAAACTTTAAAATGCTGTGTTCATGTGGAAACGATTAGCGTCCATTTTTACCGTTTCCAGGTTGTTTTTGTAGAGACCACAGTGAAACACCTGAACAACACTAAAACAGCCAGATCTCTTCTCCTTCAGCCGGAGGAGTGGGACAGACAGCCGACTGACCACATCATTATTTTCATGGTCGCAAATATGAGATGACAGAAAGCTGCCACCCATGAGGCAGCACACACAGTCTGTTACTCTGCAGAGTGTGAGCCTGTTACACCTCCACTCAGTGTCCCCCTGCTCTCTGGGGTCACTGTGTTTTAATGCAGCCAAATTCACCACGTAGTTCACCTCGTTTACTTATTGTTCTGTTTCTCTTGTCAGACAACTGAAGGAGGACGAAACAGTGAAACAGAAAAGATGCGTTTACAAATTCAACTAGTTTAATGTGGACTCTCTCTGAGGAAGTTCTAGGGCTCCTTTTCAATGTTGAGAGGTAATTAAGAAGGTGCTAGGGTTCCTTCAGGGGGTCCTTATCTTCATGGAGGAGTTTCTATTGGTCTTTTAAGAGGTTTTAGTGGTCACTGAGGAGTTTTTAGGGGCCCTTTAGGCAGTTTTGGTGACCACTGAGGAGGTTCTAGTGGTAATTGCAGAGGTTCTAGGAGTTCTTTTAAAAGGGTCTAGTGTCTTTTGAGGAGGTTTTAAGGTTCCTCAAAAGCTTCTGAGGAGGTTCTATGGCTCCTTTTTAAGATGTTTAGAGGTGCGAGTGGTCCTTTAGGAGGTTCTAGTGTCTATTGAGGAGGTTTAAGGGTCCTTCATGATAATCTAATGGTTATTGAGGAGTTTTTAAGGGTCTTTTAGAAGGTTCTGATGACCTCTGAGGAAGATTTTTTCCAACCAAAAATTTACATATTATGTCAGGCACCAACAGGTACACAACACAACACAGGAGAGCTGATAACAAAAAAGAATACATAAGTGTTAAAAAATAAAGGATGAAAACAAAATAAAGCCTCAGGAAGTTCTAGGGGTCCTTTTAAGAGTTTCTACTGCTCACTGAGAAGGTTCCGGTGTTCATTGAAGAGTTTCGGGGGGGTTTTAGGCCGTCGAACACAACAACAACAAAATGAGGGACTATGTTTTGGAAGAATGGTAGAGTTCAGAGGACTTGGAGGATCCATGAGAAGGAGCACTGATGTTGTGGAGGCTCATGGTGTAAGAACACCTCACAGAAGACTCTAGACTCTCTTCAGTGTGTGTCCATATTGTCTGGTATCAGATCTGTCTGGTGTCAGCAGAACTCCACCTTCTGTGTCAGTCTGTTTCTCAGTGTGAATCTGCGGCGGACAAACTGACTGGAGTCCTGAGAGGTGACTCAGTATGAACAGAAACCCCCCACCGCCCCCTCACAGCTGACTCATCACTGTGTGTGTGTGTGTTGGTCCTGAATGCTAACACTGTCAGGAAACGCCTTGTTCACACTCCGCTCCGTGCCGCTGCTGCAGGAGGCGGGGCTAAATCACCTCTGCAGAGCTGTGATTGGCTTCTCTCAGCAGTGATGTCATTTACCGGAGGTCAAAAAGCTAAAAAGCTGCTGCTAAACCCAACAGCATTACCAACATTACCAGAGCCGATACTGATATATCAATATTTGAAAGGAAAAATAAAAATAAATCCCAACCAGTATGCTCTCTATCCTCTTTAACATCTCTGAGCGTGTTACAAATAAGTGAGCACACTCCTTAATGGCAGTGTTAACAGATGAAGTACTTTGATTTATAAGGTTTTAAATTAGCTGGAACTAGACATTCCTGTCTGCTTATTTTGTTCGTTATCAATTTCTTAATTGAATTTACAGAAAATTCATTATCGTGACATATTTCGATATTATGACAGTAAATTATATATAGTGACGCATGATTTTATCCACCAATGTTAAAATACATTTATGATGATGAGCCCCTTAAAGTTTGGTTATTAAAGGGTTGTGACAAAGAGATGAACTGAGGAAAGATATTTTACTGAACAATAAACTTTACGATCAAAGAGGACAGTAACAGTAAATATAAGATCACAGTACCTTTTTAACAGGAAACAATAATTATAAATAATAACACATTTACAGTGAAAGAAAAAACATATAGACAAAAAAGGAACTTCATGCCCTGCAATTTCTGTGTACACACCTGCCATCATATCTACACTGATACTGGTTCATCTGTGATATCGGCCTGCTGACATATCGGTCTGGTTATAGACGTGTTTACAAGCAAATAGAAGAATAGGCAACAAAAAAAACAGTAAAAGTTGAATAAATACCAGCGGCAGTACTGTAAAACAAGAATTTCAGTGCAAGAAACGAAACATTCATGCTGAAAACATGCGATAAGCGGACGTAAACACACAAGATATTTTGGATTTTTGTGGCAAAGCAAGAGCCAAATGATCCAGGACGAGTCCTTCTGAAGACATTCACATGTCTTTATTTATTTCACTGTTTGACTGTCATGTTAAATATTCAGACGTGGTTGTTTTAGCCATAACAAAGGCGTCCAGTATCTTCTGAACAGACTCACCTCGGCGTTATTCATCATTCTGCAAAATAATTCATGCCTATTTTTAGTTCTCGAAGACAAAGCTTCAGTTTGTTTACCTGCTGTCATGTGCACGTTGTAATGTTAGTGTGTTTAAGATCACAGTCAGATCCGGGACCCACTGGCCTCCTGGGACTGCTGAGGTCAGAGGTCAAGTTGTCATTAACTGTCTCTCTGTCTTCGCTGTTTAATTAATTTGAAAAGACACCGTGACTGTTTCAAGGTAAAAGGCTGTAACACAAGAGCCAACGTGATACTTGGCAGTGAAACCCAGTTCAACTTGATCTGAAACAGCTGAGATGCCTGGAACTGGAGGAAAAGACCTAATGCCTATTGATTTAGTTGGATCGTAGATCACAGTTGAAAAATACTGGAAAATCAGAACCGAAGTCTTTTCAAATGTCCTACTTTGAGATCCCAAATGTGTTCAGTTAACAGTGAAAATTCATTTGTTTCATTGAGAAGAGAAAACACATCCTCACGTTTGTAAATCTGTAACCAGAAAATCGTTTTTACTTTAAATGTACTTTTTTTTGTACAATTCACTGATTATTAAAATTTTCAATAACATATAATCAGCTATTAATTTCAGACCCATTAGAGTATAATTCCTCTCCCTGTCTGTTACTTTATTCCATTAGATCTGCTCAGACTGTAGAATTACTTCAGTTTACTCCTTTTCAGTCCTTTGCAGTAGTTTTATTAGAGTGAATACTCAAAGTGGATGCTGAATATTAGAGTACTGCTGCTGCTGCACTCTACTTCAGGCCTCAAACATCATCTCAGTTGGTTTTATAAAGGATTCTTATTTGTTGAAAAACCTTGTCTATCTACGATGTAGTGAGTCCAACCAGTAAACCTGGATTCAAACCCCCAACCTGCCCAAGTGTCCTTTAGCAAAAAACACTGAACTCCACTTTGACCTTTGACCTCTGACCTGTAAACTGCCTGTGGAGGGAGACGGTTGTTTCACTGTAGTTGTTTTACTAGCAATAGTGTGTTTAGTAGTACTAATAGTACTAGTAACAGTGGTATCACTAGTTAAAGCAGGGTCAGTAGTATTAGTTGTAGTAGTTTCAGTACCAGCTGTAGTGTCAGTATCAGTGTTACCTCACAGGTTAAGCTGTTTGTAGACTTCAGGGACTCAAATACCCAGAATGCCACTGCTGTGCTCATTGCAGTGGCTTTGTGGCTCTGGCAGGACCTCCCCCCACTCCCTCTACCCCCAGTAGATGCCAGTAGATTTTTTTTTTTTTATTGTGTACACACACACACACACACACACACACAGTACTGTTGCCGTGGTAACGAGGAGGCGGGGTCAGACCAGTATTTCAGGTTTAAGAAGCTCATTGAGTCACCAGTTTCCTTTTCCTCGGGGCAGACCATCAGAGTGTCTCTCCACCCGACACCCCCCACCCCGGTGTTTTTTTTGTTTGTTTCCAGTCACCTTTATTTGCATGAAGGTCTCTTCAACACATACTACTTATTTATTCAGTTAATTGATTAAACGGTTGGTCTGGTTGCAGCTGTAGATCCAGGGACACACACCAGAGTCAGCCAGATCAGCTCTCTGACTTTTATTACACACAGGTCCTTAAAGAGCAACATGTCCCCTTCACATATTCAAACACACAGCACAACTCTTTGTTCAGGGAGTTATAAACATAATCGTTGCTCTGGTGATCTGTTGAAACTTTTAGCTGGGCCGTAGTCCACCTCGCTTTATTGTTCCCTGAAGGGAAAACTCACCTGGCTCATCTTAATCCAGAAAAAAACCCCTGCAAAAATAGAAACCAAACAAAGCAACAACCCAGAGGCACAGTCGGTATCACTGCCTGGTTGTAAAGGTTGCTATTGACTGTAGCAATTGAACAGTAAAATCATCAAAACAAGTAGTATCATGGCGGTTAGGAAAGTATGTACTGTGTCCTTCTCTAGAAAATGACAAAATTAAGAATACTCGAAGTATGCATACCAATTTGATTTATGTCTAACGTATTGTATGACGTCCTGTTGGTATGAAATGGTAAAGTATATAGATGTTTCGTACACTAACTGCAAAAAAGTGTTTTATAAAGATTATTCTACAGTATACTTTATACAGTCGACAGCGCTACCAAAGTCAAACTAATTCTAGATGAGTTAACAGCAAAAAACACATTACAGGATGCAGAGTGTTTGTACACTCACATGCTTATTTAAAAATGGTCGACGTTTTAGTTGAAACTACAGATGGAAATTAGATTTTAATAGCGAGAGCGCTCACGAGAGAGCAGACGAGTGAGAAACCAAACCAACTGAAACTCACTGATTTAGTTTTTCCTCTCGCTTTGAGAATATGAGGCCGATCCGTCAGCTCGTCAGCCGCTTCTGAAAGTGATGACAGTGACCCATCCTTCTTTTAAAGTCTCTGTACGCCCACACAGGTGTTTTTATCTGTGATGTGAGGGTGAAACTCTGCTGGGAAATACATGAAAGAATGATAAAGTTGAAAGAAAAAACATATTTCTGACTTTTCAATGAGTTCCCCAGAGCAGGGCACCAGTGCTGCTGGGGTTGGGGGTCCAGTCCCCTTCTTCCTCGTCCCCTTTGCCCCTGTTCAGGACTGGGTCTGCCTGCGTGCAGTTAGTTTCCTGCAGTTTGTAATCCAAACTGTTTTTGCTGGTTTCAGAGCTGTTACTACAGAATGTCGAATCTACTGGCCAACTAGTCTGTCCAAATGTTTTGTTCTGCCATTTTGGCACCAGTCAGGCTAATCAGGAAATTCTCTGCATATTTTGGGGAAGACGTCACCTTTCTCCTCACTGTGACGCCACTCTGCTCACGAGGCTGAAACTTTGGCCAACTTTTTATCTTCTTTTGTCTTTCTTCACCTCTGATGGCTTTCTCTTAAATAAACATGTCCTGTAGCGATGCTCTGATCAGGTTTTCAGGCCAGATAATGATAACACTTCAATGTTTGTTCCTTTTATTTATTAACTTTTAATAATCAGGTTGGTTTTCTGAGGACGCATTCTCTTTTACAGTGGCAGGAGGTTACTTATCTTTACTCATCTAGCGCCATCATCAGGTCAACATGTTAATGTGTCCAGTACTTTGGTTTATGACCAAATACCTGCAGAACTAATGACATTCCCATCAGCCTCAGCTGCACTCTGCACTCTAATGTTTGCATGCTAACACGCTAAACTATGATGGAGAACATGGTAAACATTATACCTATTATTGTTAACATGGTGATGTTAGCATTTAGCATCGCTGTGCCCAAGTACAGCCTCACAGAGCTGCTAGCATGGCTGCAGACTCTGTCTGGTTACATTAAACGTCCACAGAACTTTATATATCCAAATATAACTCTCCAAATATATACAAATATCTATAGACACCACCAGCCCTAACATGCTATCTAACAGTAAGCCACATAAAGACAATATAATGATCAGGGGTTTCTAAGGTCAGGCACTGACAGGAAGTACGACAGAGGTCAAAGAGCTTCACCTGGATTCACCTGTTCAGTCTTCTTTGTTGAGACTTGCAGGTGTTGAGAACATTTGATAATCGCACAGTGGAAGCGTGTGAGGATCAGCTGATGTGGAGGAAGTTCTGAATGTTCCCATCAGATCCGGTGGGTCGTGCTGCCTGCACAGTGGACAGATGTGATCTGCTGACTGCTCTGAGGAAGCTCTTTGTTATCTGCATTATGTAAGCATGCCTGCAGCTGATTCTATTAACAGCAGCAGCTCAGACACCGGGCAGCTT
This sequence comes from Macquaria ambigua, assembly GCA_008360985.2. Classification (NCBI taxonomy): domain Eukaryota; kingdom Metazoa; phylum Chordata; class Actinopteri; order Centrarchiformes; family Percichthyidae; genus Macquaria; species Macquaria ambigua. Next base: position 16,025 of record VMKM01002166.1, on the reverse strand, counting down.
TTTACCCCAACGTCTGCCGGCTTCAACTCTCAGAACTCTGTCCTTTCAGCTGCAGCGCCCCCTGCAGCCGGAAAACTGCCCCTGCAGATACTGAAATAGAAATTCTGTCATAACTCAACAGCTGGCTTTGTTACTCAGCTAAATGAATTTCATGATGCAGAAATCTGAATTAAGACAAGTTGAACTACAACTGGAATTGTTGGTTAAATAGTTTAGAACTAACATGATCAGATTAATCAACATCCACTGGTTTGAGCTTCTCACGTGAGGATTTTGCTGTTTTTCTGTGGTTTGTTTAATGGTATGAATATCTGGGTTTTGGACTGTTGGGCTGACAAAACAAGACATTTGAAGGCGACACTTTGGGCTCTGAGAAGTCGTTATGGTCATAGATTAAATGAAAAAATAAGCAGCCAACTAATTGATAATGAAAATAATTGTTAGTTGCAACCCTTAAGTAGTTCCAGGAATTAACCAGGGTCACAAAATAACTACAATAATTAAGACAGATTTAAACTACTAAGATTCAGTTAAAGAAAAAATATTTGACAAAAAATGTGTCTTTTTAAAAAAGTCGAACTTGCAACAGAATGTCAACTTTTAATAATTTACATGTTTGTTTATTAATTTTTGGAAAGTATCCAAGTCCAGTGCGTAGATCCGTCAAGTTTAAAATGCATTTTCTTGTTAATCACATGGTTGTAGTATATATGCTTTTGGACTCAGCCCCCCCGAGGGGGGTCGGGGTTAGGACCCTTGTTATGACAGTGTTTGTGGTTCTGTGTTTCTGTTTTTATTAATTTGCGATGGTTCTGTTTGTTCCTCCAGCTGCAGGAGACGGTGAAGAGGAAGTTGGAGAGCGCTGGTTCTCCGCTGGGCAGAGATCAGGTCAACGGCTTCAGTGACGGTTTCCCCCCCAACAAGAAGGCCTGTCTGGACAACGGCACCACCAACGGCTCCCCGCTGGACTCCAAGCTGGGGATCAGCGACTCGTTCAACTCTAACGGGACCCATGGGCCGGCGGGGGAGTCGACGGATGGCAGCAGAGAGCCGGGCTCAGACTTCCATCGGAAGGAGATGAAGCAGGAGCCCGATGACATCCTGCCCATCATGCCACCGTCGGGAGGAGGCAACAACAGCCTGTTCCCCGACCTGAACCTGAACGAGCAGGAGTGGACGGAGCTGATGGAGGAGCTGAACTGTTCTGTGGCTTACGAGGACATCCAGGACATTCTCAATGATGGCTTTGAGGACCGCAAAGACCCTCTGGAGCTGGCACCGACTCCAGGTGGTGCTGGGGCGGTGGGAGGAGGAGCAGGAGGAGCAGCAGGTGGTGGAGGATGCCAGTCGTCGCAAGGTCTGCTTCCTCCGGATCTGGTCAGTGTTAAGACAGAGTTCTCCCCGGCCTCAGTGGCTTTCGAGCAGGACTCTCGCACTGGCTCTCCCCATGTCAGGTCCACCTCCTCTGGACCGCCCCCCCACCCCACCAGCTCCCCCGTAGCTTCCTCATCCGCGTCTTCCCCGGCTCTGCCCCCATCCCAGCCGGCTCCTCCCCCCAGGCAGCTTCAGCCTCCCCCCAACCACCTTCTCCCTCCGGGACCACCGGTGCCCAAAGACCTGTCCCCCGCCCAGCAGCTCCAGCAGCTGGCCGCCCAGCAGCAGAGATCCCAGCACCTCCTTGGCCAGGTGCAGCACAAACAGCCACAGCCAGGGGCAAAGTTCCACAACCAGGGGCCCCATGCCCACCCTCCACCTTGGCCCCAGATGGCCAACACCTCTCAGAGCCCACTAGGGGGCGCGTTTGGTATGGACAAGCCCACAAGCCCCTCCCTGTACCCACAGGACTTCAACCCCAATACTCAGAAGCAGCTGCTGATGCCCGGTCAGCCCAACAAAGGCTCTCCCAAGGCGGTGGCCAGCAGCTACATGCCGGGGCCCACCGGACACCCCAACATGCTGGGGCACCCGACTCCAGGGCCCCCTCTCAGCCACCCGCCGGCGCCAGGGGCTCAAGCCTCGGCCGCCATGCTGAACTACAACAACACCAAACCTCTGTCGCACTTTGAGGCGGGGCCTGGACCACCACGGCCCCCCAACACCCAGAGCCAGAACAAGGCGGCCCTGCTGACACTGCTCAGACAGCAGCAGCAGATCAAACAGAAGAACAGTATGAACTTCCGCCAGCACATACCACACGCACAGGTAAGGAACACACTCACCGCAACACCACAAATACTCAACTACACGGGGCAGCTGCCTGGCTCAACAGCACTTTAACAGGAGAGAAACACAGTGGGTGCTCAACGGAGACTTCTGTTTACATTCTTTTAATTTCAATGATGTTTATCCAGAGAAACATCACTGAAATCACCTGTGGAGTTAATTTTAGTTTCTAAAATATCACCAAACTTATAAAGAACAAACATGAAGGTCATCACAGGGACACTGCAGCATCTTCCTGTTGGCGCCTTAACAAAACAGGAAACTTTAAATGTTCCAGCTGCAGTAACAAGTTCATCCAAAAATCTACACGCCACATGACAACTTTTTACCAGCTGAAATTATGAAGAGAACAAGACTCCATAGAAAACTTGGCAAATTTATTTAATTGCGTAGATTTACAGTTAAAATGACATTTAAGCATGGAGGTTCACTTGACTTTATTTTATATTAGGGCTCCACAATTGTATAATAATTGCATTTATGGTTTTGGAAACTGACGTTTTGCCTCTGCAGTGCCTTTGTAATGTCATTGCCAATGTCAGTGATCTGTACTTGAAGGTATTTAATTTGTACTGTAGTTTTATTGTATAGTGTGAAAGAGAAGGCAGTTTTCTGTAAATTTAATGTGTTCAAGTGCAGTGAAAATATTTTGTTGCTAAAGATGGTTAAATAATCATGATAAATGACTTGATTAATAGTCAGTTCAATTAATTTTACCTAAATTAACAAGGATATTCCACTCGGTATCAGTACTGGTTATCATTATTATGTTAACCATAATCACACAGCCGTATTATATCTCATGACATTTCTCACATTTTATAATAATGCAATGTTGACATAAAGTTATCTCCAATTATGACGTCCAATAAGTGAGTATTATCTGGTAAAATGATGAGGAAGTTTGTCTGTATTCCTGATGGTTCAATAACACGATGAAAGATTTTAGGACTAGAGTAAGAATGTGACTACAGGCTTTAAACTGGCTTTGTTCTTGTTGAGAGGTTTGGGGAGTGTCATCTTGGCAGATGCTAACTGTAGCATCCATGCTAACACCACAACGGTACAACAATAACAACTGTACAAACTGATCAGAGTGTTCCTGTTCTGCTTTCATAACCAGGCTGGCAGCACATTCCTGGACTGTGTACACACACACACACACACACACACACACACAAAGGCCTTCATACCGCTTCATTCCCCAGATCTGAATAAAGGAGAGCAGGTCTGCAGATTGTTTCTCCAAAGTCTTTAAAGCAGTTTTATGCTGAGTTCTTACCACATAGAACAGACTTCCTGGCTTATTTTTGGGGGGTTTAACATTAATATTAAATGTGATATATAGTGGGCTTCAGAAGGTATCTAATAAATAAACCCAAACAGTTCCACACTCCCACACAGCTGTAGTGCTGAACAATGAGAGTCTGTTGCAGCAGCAGAGGCTCCTGCTGGCTGATTCAGTTTGGACACAGCGACTGCTTTAGAAAACTCTCTGCACCAAAAGAAAGAAAAATACTTTTAGTTTTCGTTAGATTTTATGCTCTAAATTCAGTTTAGGCAGATAGGACAACTTTACCGACTCCAGTCTGTTGTTGTACTGCTGGTCCGAGCTGGAGAAAACTTTGCCTCCTGCAAAAACCTGACTGCACTAAGAGAGGCAAAACCAACACCCAACTAACAGTGTAAAGTCCTGCCAGCGCCCCCTACAGGCTAGCCTGGCACCAGACCAGACCACTATCCCCCCAGTTGGAAAAATGGCCGAGCCAATCACAGCTTTGTAGGCTGTATCAATAATGAGGATGTCTTCTAGCAACAGAAAAGTGTCCTAAAATATGGCAATACACGTGGATGTGATTGACTTAAAGGAACTAGAAAAGGATAAACATTTTGTTTTGCAGTAAATAGTTAAATAGTTAAAATAAAAAAAATGAAAGCAGTCAGAACTGTCAGTTGAAGAATAAAAATGAGTTCAGGAGTCACTTGTTGTTGAAGTGAAAGCTGTGAGATCACTTGAAATGCCTGTTGAAAGTGTAAGTTAGTGATTCAGCTGAATGACTCTCTTGTTGCGTTAAAGATAAAAATTCAAACAATATATTTGATCAATCTATTCTTTGAGCCTGGAGCTAAAGATGTAAAGTTTGCCCTGAGGGTGGCGCTACAGAAACGGTCCTGGGGTCATTAACATTGAAAGGATTGGAGGAATGAGATCAGGAAACATAATAGCTGTCTGGTTATTCGTTTTTAATATACTTCTGTGTACCAGTACACATTGTGTCCTGATGGTGGTGCTAGAGTGATTAAACTCCTTATAAATCAGTGTCTGTGTAGCCCAGATACCCACAGTAACAGTGCTGGTTTTAGTCCAGCAGGTGCAGATGAAGCCCAGTACAGAGCAGTGTGAGTGTCTGTGGTGCTGAGTGGAGGGAGGCCTTTTGTTCAGCAGCCTGGGCCCCACGCTTTAACATCCGCTCGCTGGCTGGCTGGCTGGCTGGCTGGCTGGCTGGCTGACTGACTGTGTTGGTGAAGCAGCTGGTTGCTAAGGCTCACACGGGGGGTGAAGGGATGCAGTGACAAAGCAGCCTTTCATATTCTCTCTCTGTATTTAAATATAGCTGCTGCTGTACTTTTCCTCTGGGCAGGCGGGACACTCTGTTCCTGCTGCACTTCACTATTTATCATCACTCGGCATCGAAACTAATTACAGTAGTAAAGTACAAACTTTACTTTTTGTCCTGTTAGGCCTCCGTACTGTGCTGTCAGCAGTGATGGAAAGTTACCAAGTACATTTACTCAAGTACTGTACTTAAGTACAATTTTGAGGTACTTGAGTATTTCCATTTTATGCTACTTTATACTTCTACTACATTTTGGAGTGCACTACATTTAATTGATAAGTTTAGTTACTTTGCAGATTCAGATAGTTAATACACAATATAAATCAACAAATAAATTATGATGTATTATTATAGGTTCAACAACCCAGCAGTATATAAAGTAGCTGAAATCAGCTCTGGATGCATGTTTTTAGACTTTAAACAAGTTTTTATTAAAATAAAAAAGGACTAACAAGGACCAGATTCAGGTCCTGGAGGGGTTTTGGCTTGGTTTTGTGTCATGGTGGGAACCCTGGTGTTTGGATTAATACTACTACTACAACTACAACAACAACAACAACAACAATGTGTCCAAAGCCAAACCAGGTCTCTGCGGTTGCTGCTCCCCCTGATGGAAACAGTCATGACTACATTTTTCTTAATCTTTTCTTAATAATGTTTCTCTCAGGACCAGAACACCTACCCCGCTCCTCCACACGGCCCGGGCCCCGCCAACACCATGGCATCTGCGCCCGGAAACAACGCCATGACGGCCCAGCCGGGGGCAAATGCCATGGCAGGTAACCATGGCAACGCAGCGTACCTGAGCCAGGCGGCGGTGGCGGCGGCGCTGAAGCAGCAACAGCAGCATCAGCAGCAGATCCTGGAGCAGCAGAAGCAGCAATACATGCAGAGACAGCAGCTCATGGCTGAACAGGTACCGGTAACATGTTCTACCTGTGGAGTACAACTGTGTTTTGTTCCTGAAGTGCAGCAGAAGAACAGGTGGGATAATAAACACACAAAAACTGCTGCTTCAGACTTTTCAATCCAGCCTTCATTCTTGTTATCAGGTGGAATCAGATGACTTTAAAATGTATCTGAATCTTGTTGGTGTTAATGATTAGGACTCATTACTTTCTGTTTCTTTGGGAATCTGCGGTGCAGCCTGTTCCTGACGGTAACAGTAATATGAGGCCTTAAAAAGTGTGACGCCATCTTGTTTATTTCTGACACCTTCTATTTAATGTCACCAGACCAATAAACGTTAACTAAAAGTCAACTTACCTCTAGGAGAAATTCAATCATCTTCCTGGACTTGGTGTCTTCATCAGTTGCTCCTATGCTTTATGATGGAGTTTTTTTTTTTAACAGGATCTCTAAGTTACACTTAAACAACAAACAGGAAAGTGGGATTCTGCTCTTACATACAAAGAAGTTGCTGTCACTTCATTTCTTTTACTTATTAGACAAGTAAAACGAATCAGTGATTGATGAATGACATTAGTCAGTGATGCAGTTTGAACGTGTTTTTCTTCAGGGTTTGAAGCGATGGGATGTCAGGCTTTATGTTCAAACCTGCAGTAGAATAAGAAAAGCATTGTGCCAACCTGTAAACAGTTCTCATTGTAAACACTAGAGGGAGCTGTTTGTCTAGAAGTCAGGGTCAGAAACAGGTTTACTGCCAAGTAGGTTTACACACAAAAGGATTTTGCTTTGGTATATTGGTGCATAACCTTAAACATAGTATGTGGAAAATATGAAGAAAGATAAAACAAGTACTGTAAGTCAAGAAACATAAATACAAAATATTAATGTGATAATAAGATATGAAAAATTATAAAAAATATGTACAATATGACCGTTATTTAAATGAAAGAGCTGTGCAGTTTTGTGCAGGGATGTGCAAAATATTTACCAGGGAATGTGTTTATAGACGTCATCTCACAGCTCTGAGCCAAGTCACTGCTGCTGCAGCTGAAACTGATGTGTAGAAGAGTGTTGGACTGCTGCATGTTTTCCCACCTGAGCCTGTGTTATGTCACACCTGGTAATGGCAGCGCTGCACGTGGACAAATGTGACTGGTGACAACTCACAGCATCACCACCCTTCACAGTTTTTATCTCAGGAAACCTTTAGCTGAAGTGGTGAAATATATCATGTCCAGCTGCTTAATAAACTAACTTTGACTAGAAGCTTTAATTAATGAGTGTCCAGCTCGTTATCTTCTGCATGTGAGTTTTTCCTCTAACCGTCTTACGCTGGGTTCACATATGAGGCGAACTGGTCGACAAGCGATCCTGCTGCGGATCAAACAACTCCCGGTGCTTCTTCTCCACTTCTACGATCATCTTTTTTTCTCTCTCTCTCTCTCCCTCTCTCTCTCTCGCTGCTATTGAAAATAGAACAGACGCCGAAACGATTGCTGCAGAGAGCGTGTGTGAACAGCCCAATTAATTAACATGTGCGCCGAATGGAAGCGGGCAGCAATTTGCGGCGCTTCGCGGCGCGTCCGCCTCATATGTGAACCCAGCGTTGGGCTTTTTACTTTTGTTTCATGATCAGTTTAGTTACTCATTTAATATTTTGTTGTTGATTCTGCACCTCTGCTCGTTTGCCCTGAATGCTAATTTTATTGAATTAAAGTGTAGTCGTTTCGAGCAGGTGTGTTGAACTGTTGGTTACCTGTGTCTGTGCAGGAGAAGCAGCGGCAGCAGGACCAGCAGCTGCAGAGACACCTGACCCGACCTCCCCCGCAGTACCAGGACCAGCCAGGGCAACCGGCCAATCAGAACCCTTTCCCACAGCAGCCAGTTAACCAATTTACAGGTAGGAACATTATGACCATCAGCCAAAACGGCTACAAAACATTCTGATTGGTATGAGGTTTGGTGTGGGAACTAGCTCTCTGGAGGATGGATCAGCACACCAGAAGCCAAACAGAAGATTTAATTCCTCAGTTCAGTGCTTTAATTTAACATTTTGCATTTATATGTGCCATCAGGCTTTTTTAACGGCCCGTTTTCAGTGTCTCGCTCAGTCCTTTGAGCTTCACAATCAAACCTGCACCACAGGTGTTTTTAGCAGCAGTCAGTCAGGATGAGAGTGCAGACATCATGAGGTTACGGTGCAGAGGACGAGGCCACTGGTAGGGTGAATGTGAGATGACTGTACACACTCTGATCACAGTCACCTGAAAGGTTCAGTTCAGGGAAAAGTCTCTCACACAAACAGACAGGAGGAATTTACTCTGCAGAAAATCATCCAGTGTGTGTGAGAAAGCCATAATACGACAGTAACTTCACTCTTTCAAGATCACCACTAGTTCTGTTAAATGATCACAATCATGTGACCGTCCTCTGCATATATATATATATATATAGTTTTTTATATATATATATAGTTTTATAAACATTCAGACAACCCTTGAAATTTTTGCATAATTTGTTGTGCTGCAGAATAATGCAGAAGCTTTTTGCTGAGATACTGTATGTACTGGTGTAATGAGAAATATTTTCTGCTGCTCAGATAACATTCAGGTTGTAGCTACAACTTTGGATATTAATTTCCTTTCAAAATAATGGTCATGCTGCCTTTTGAGAAGCTAGAATCTCTATGGAGATGATGGTGTAGCATGTATTAGGATTCAGGAAACAGTGATTGGTTGATTCATTGATTTAATTTTAAATCAATAACATTTTCTATGACACTAAAGCAAGGAAAACAGTTCAAAATAAATCAAAACCTGAAACATAACTGTAATAAAATCAACAAATTAATTTCCCCGTGGAAATAAAAATAGTTTGAATTTATTTCTTTACAGTTGAGCTTTTAAAGATTCGGCTTTTTATTTATTTGTATTTGACTATTTTCTCTGCTTTAGTGAGAAATATAAAATATAGTTTAGATTTAAGAAAACAAAATTTAAGATCATTTTCTAGCACAAAAACATTCAGTACCCTGTACCTGTGTAAATTCATGTTAAAATAAGTGATAGTCGACCACAACAGCAGCTGCTGTTTGGTCAAATAAAGATATATTACAGCAGTTGAACCTCAGAACGAGTCTCTGCTGTTTGATCATCAGAATACTGTTGGACGCGCAGGACAAACGTTTCTCTGTCTGTGATGTGTGTGTATGTGCATGTGATCTGAATGTGTAAATGATGCTCGCCGCTGATTTGAATAGGAAATAACTGTTTGTCCTCAGCTGTCCCGACAGCAGCTCGAACATCTGCTGGTCTAACATTCAACTTCCAGCTGCTGCATTAAACTGTCGCCTGTGTTTAATAATGACGTAGCGGTAAAATAATCATTAACAGCCTCCAGTAACAACTTCTCTGCCACTTGTTCTAAAGCAGCGATTACAGAACACTTGACAGAGAACCTGCTGTTGTTTTTATCCATCACCTCAATCAGACTCACTGCTGTTGAGTTTTTTAGCAAAATCTGATTTTTCGGTGTCTCCTCATGATTCTCATTAGAGCTGAAATTATTAATTGATTAGTTGATTGACAGGAAATGAATCGGCAGCTTTTTTGATGACAGATTGTTCGTTTGAGACGTTTTTTCTCTTGTTGCAGCTTCTCAGAGGATTTTCTGCTCTTCTTTGTTTTATGTGATATTAATAAACTGTTGGTCAGACGGGAAAACTTTAAAACAATGATTTTCTGACATTTTATAGACAAACTGATTAATTAAGATGATTGGCAGATTTATCGCTGATGAAAATAATCGTTAGCTGCCGCTCTACTTCACATTAATAAATGGTTTTGTGCTGCAGTTTGCAAACTCTTTTTTATCTTTATTCTTCACAGCTTCCTCTCAGCCAATGGGCAGCGTCGGCTCCATGGGAGGCCCCTCCCCCGGATCCCAGCGTATGTTCCCTCAGAACCAAGGTATGATGGGTATGAACATGGGGCAGGGCGGCGGGCCAGCAGGTGGTGTAGCTCCGCCCACGGCAGCGAGTCAGGCTGACATCAGTCTATCGTCGTGCGGAGGGGGCGGGGCCGGCGTGGACGTGCAGCAGGTGCTCTACAACAACATGAACCTTCACCCTAACCACCCGTCCCACCCGCCCCAGCAAGCCAGCCTGCAGCGCCAGCCTCTGGGCCCCATGAGCGCCTCCTACAGGCAGAACCTTCTGGCTCAGCAGCAGCACCTGAAGACGCAGCCCAACGCCGCCATGTTGAAGCAGCAGCAGCAGCAGCTTGCCACCGCCCGCATGCCAGGCTCCATGCAGAACAGTATGGGAGCCAACCTGCCCGGCTCCATGCCCGGCAGCATGCAGGGCGCCCAGAGCGCCGCCTGGCAGCAGCAGCTGGCCAACCAGCCGCCCTCCAGTAACGCCGGCCTGCCCCCCAACGCCTTCAACAACCCCCCCAACACCTTCCACATGCAGCAGCAGACTCGCATTCCCAAGATGCCGCCTGGTGCTGCACCCTTTGGTGCAAACCCCGGCGGGCGTCCCATGGGAGGTCTGAACCCCGGGCAGCAGATGATGCAGACAAACATGGCAGCCGCCCAGCAGAGGGCACCGCCCAACCCTCAAACCCTCGGCCAGTCGATGGCCAATCAGCAGCAGACTCAACAACAACAGGCCAATCAGAACCAGGCCGTTCTCCCCGACCTGGCGGCGTTCGGACAGCCGCAGGGCAACAGCCGCCAGGGACTGCAGTGTAACCAAGGATACCAGGTGAGCAGGACTGCCAATCAGCAGCAGCAGCAGGTGGCGTTTGGATACAACGTGGCGTCGGGGAGCTTCGCCGGGGAGAGCGAGCTGGTGGACTCCTTGCTGAAGGGTCAGAGCACCCAGGAGTGGATGGCCGACCTGGACGAACTGCTCGCCAGCCACCACTAGTTAGATACACCTGTCTGCACCTGGAGCACCTGAACCCTGCTGAGCTACCCTGCTGCACCTGCAAGACGAGTCGCTGAAGACTGTCTGCAGCAGACTTGTTAAAAAAAAGACCAACACTGTTGTGATCTGTAGAAAAAGATCCAGACAGGAGGTCGGTGTGTTAGCATTAGCATTAGCCACCCAGCCAGTGATGAGAAATGACCAGCAGCCAGCTGATGGTGAACGTCGGTCTCCTTTCCTCCCTCTGCTCTGCTCTAAAGCAGTGAAGTTGTTGGTGAATGTTGTTTCTTCAGACACTGATCACTCTGATCTGTGGACGAGCTGTTTCCTGCCCTGATGTGATGGGACTGGATCACATTCTCATTTTATCAGGGTAGAAAATACCCCACCCCCAGATTTATAAGCCAGCTGCCAAACCCATTGCAATGCAATGAAGAAAACAGAGATGTTTGGTGTTTGTGACGGTTAGAGAGACGTAACAGTTTAATTTCCACAGCAGTCCGTGCGCAGAGTTGTTGATATCCGTGTCAAAGGTCAGTCGGCTCGCTGGCAGCAGATCTGACTCAAAGACTCTTCCCTTCAGCAGACATGACAGCTGAATGCTGGAGGTTTGATGTGTTGCATCCTCTTGTCTGAGGAGACTGACACCAGGCCTCATTCAAAGATCTGGCAATTTAACGATGAGTTGCTCTTTGCAAAATTACACACGTGGTAGAACAGAACTGAAAGCCTTCTCTAATTGTTCAAGCCTGCTAAATTCAACATGTGGGAGATCCACTGAACAGGAAGTTCCTCTGTAAAATATCAGTTTTAAGAACTGTGTCCTGCACGCAGTCAGAAGTTTCTACTAGTTTCATCCTCTTGGAGTCCTCTCAAGTCCGCCATATCCGCTAGCATAGCTACCGATAGCTACCAGGGAAAACACAAGCGCTTTCCTCTTTTTTTTTAAGAACTTTATTGAAACAATTCTACAGCACGTTTACAACACCTTGTATAAAAGTGCTTTCCTCTTCCTGTTTTGGTTGCAGTTGTTGACCCACTTCCTGAGTGCCGTGAATCGAGCCTTTGTTTTCCCGGACCGACTTGCACAGTGAAAAGCGAGGCTTACAGGGAACCAGTCTAAACACAGATGGTGTCATTATTCTACAGTCATTACATTGTGCAATCAACATTTATTTCACAATGATGTTAAAGTTTATGTTAAAAAGCAATCCATAAAACAGCCCAACTTATTGATTTGCAATATTAACCACAATATCCCAAAACAACCACAGATATAGAAATAATAGATAGCTACCTTGGTATAAACGGTATAGAAACATTGATTGTCTAAACTGTTGTATCATTAGACATCAATCAAATTGCAACTTCAAATTGTGCTTTATTTTTCATTTTCTAAACTGAACTGAGACTTCTGTTGTCTGTCGTCTCAGCAGCTTCAACACAAACATTAAACTAAAGTTACTTTAGTCTGCAGGTGGAGTTTAAAATCCATTTCATTGCATCATGTTTCCACTGTGAAAACACCAAACATGTTAGAGTTTGGGTGTCAGCTCGTCTCGTGTGTTAATGGGCTGATTTTTCATTATTACTATTATAAACATGAGTTATTTCAGGAGTTGGATTTCTGTTCTACCACGAGCGTAAGTTTGTGAAAGAGTAGTGTGTGTACATATCCTGATACACACCGCAGTGTTTATTGATGACTGGAGACTGAACGGAGGAGTCGTATTAAGACTACTACTGAACCACTGTACCCGCTCCACAGCGCCACCTACAGACCACCAGCATCACAGTACGGGCCGAAAAGTTGATTCTACATTTCGGCCTGTATTGTCGAACTTTGTTTTTTTTTTCTAATTTCTTCAGCAGAGATGAAGTGAAATAAATCTGAAAGAAGCCGAATGTTAAAAAGAATTAATACACATCAGCATTATGTGATCGAGTCATTATTAAAGGACCACTGGTGTTTTTGCATATTTTACCCCAAATCACAAATACTTTGCATTAATGTGGCCATTTTCCAAAGCATCCCGTCATGTTTTTAAGATTTCTGAAACTGTCGCATCATGTCTGCTTTTAGGTTTACATTACTGTTGTGTGACGTTGCCACACGATGTTACTGTGCTGACATTAAAAGCAGACGTGATGGCGGAGACAAACTCAAACAAGTTGATTTTCATACTGTAGGCAAATATCTGGAAACACGCTGCTGGAAGACAGATATTCAAATATCTAAAACAATACAGCACGTTGTTTAGGGAAATGACCTGCAGTAATGTAAAGTGATTTTTAGTGGCCGGCTCACTTCAGTAGCCACTAGTGAGCCTGTTGAATCATCTGCAGGGTGGGCTGCTCGCTCTTCCACTTTATTTAAATAAACACCAACATGTTTTAAGTTGGTCCAGAGCGGCGATTCCTCTCACACTCACCAGACTGAATTATTCTCCCGTTCTGATTCCTTCAGGCGACATCTTTGACATTTCTTTGTGCTACGTAGAGCCATCCTCCGTGACAGCAGTTATAGTGAAACGTGCACAAACACTAATTCTGTTCCTTTTCAAATCTGAAGTTTAAGAGCTCGTGTGAAGAAAACTACCCCGTGGTTATAAAGAAACAGCAGATGAAACGTGCACACCGGAGGCCCCATTCACACTTTTCTGTTTGTTTAAAATGTAAATGTTGTCGGCATTAAACTTCTGCACTGAAGAGAGGCCACAGGCCGGAGTCACCTGTGTGTGACAGGTGTTGGTGCTCGTTCAGACTCGGTCAGCAGTGAGCTATATTTAAAATCACACGTTGAAGTATAGTAGTTGAAACTTGGCTGATTGGGACGTTTCCCTTGTTTAAAGTGTGCGAGCATCATGAGAGGTTTGCTTGGCATGAACAGCAGACAGAACATCAGTAACAGATGAAGCATTAAACTCCTCCGATGCTGCACGTCCGGGCAGCTGACGCGCTCACGATCGAGGTTTCAATATTTCAGCGTTTTCCTCTAGATTTACTGTAAACTCAGAACACAGTCTCATGATACTGCGACCAAGCAGACGGCTGCATGTGCTAAAGTGAAATTCCCAGCTGGTAGCTTATGGCTTTTTTGCCCTGACAAAAGCCTCCCAGGCTGTGTACTTCCTTTAGCCAAATACTGCCTGTGTAGAGGGTTAAGGAAACAGTGAAAAGGGACTCCAGCAGTGGACACACATGCAGATGTTTGCATAGGCAACATGTTCACACATTTACAGCCTTAACCCACAGCACACGTTCAGTCCTAAAATGTAGAGGGGCGGTCCTGCCTGGGAGTCTGAATCCAGGCCAAAATATTCCACGAACCCATAAAGACGTGAAGCATTAAATCCTGTGAGATTTCCTTGATGCAGTTACTAATTGGCATTTTAACTGTTAAATCTTTAACTCTGCAGGTGTTTAATTAAGAATTCTTCGTTATGATGCTAAAAATGAATTCTTGTCGAGTGGGGGAAAAAAAAAAAAAAAAAAAGCCGAATGTTGTTTACCAAATCTGAGAATGATTCCCTGAGTGGATCTCTGAAACCTCGAAGTGAAGAAAACTTTCCTGCTTTAAACTCTGACTTTTTCACGGTTTGAACGCAGTGTTTCAGCTCCTGAAGTGTTTCCTGAGACGCCGGCAGATAAAAAGGATCAGACATTAAAGTGCTGAAGCGACTTCCTGTCAGGTCAGACCGCAGACGACGAATTTAACGCTGAATATGGACGCTGTTTGGAGTTGTGTCCTCATGGTTCTCATTATGTAAATTAGCCAGAGCGTCACGTTACGTCCACGTTCGTCGTCTCTGTGTTCGATTCCTCGTCTGCTGTCTGATCTTCTCCAACCTGTAACTGTGTGGCAGCGTCTCCAGCCTTTAAGGCGGATCTGTGACCCGGTCGTCCTGTTTTAAGGCGGATCTGTGACCCGGTCGTCCTGTTTTAAGGCGGATCTGTGACCCGGTCGTCCTGTTTTAAGGCGGATCTGTGACCCGGTCGTTCTATCTACTGTACTGTTTTTGACTTCTTCAAAGAAACGTTTGTGTTTGCAGACGTGTTGTGTATTTTATTTGTAATGTTATTATTGCTAAAGGATCGCTTGGGGCTGGTTTCATGTTTTCATCCAAACGGCTGCCGATCTCCTGTCGAATCTTCAGCTTCCAGCCTCACTCCGCCGCCCGGGGGTTTCTGGGTTTAACTGTTGTGAACGGGCTCTGTGTAAATGTCTATAAATATATTTTTTGTATGTATGCCTTTCCTAATGATATGGAGAAGATAGATGTTATTTTTATATATTGCAGCGGATTGTTTTGTAAGTATTTTATACTTTTGATATGGTTCTGTGTAAAACAAGAGTATTATGTAAATATAGTTCTTTAGAAACAAGTTTGTTCTCCGTGTGTTTCTGTGTGTTGACATGAGGAGGAATAATCTACAGGTGATCCATCATCAGCTGACGGGGCAGCAGGAAGCACAAATTGTGGGGTTTAATATATATTATATTATATTTTTATAGCATGAAACCACCTACTTTATACATTATAGTGAAATAAAACATTAACTCAGGGAAAAAGAGCAGAGGAACTATTTTGCCCAACAAATGCTGTATATTTAATGAGCGTGGCTGTTTAGGCCGTCACTAACTAAATTGACCACGAGATGAGAATCGTGGTTATTTTCTCAAGATTTTCAAAAACTTTGCTTCTTTCTTATGAAATACTGGATAGTTTTACCTCTTCAGGACTCTAACGATGACTCAGTTTTACCAGTCGTTAATTTCCACATAATATCCAAAGAAGTCTCCTGTAAAAACTGTAATAATATAGAAAATACAAATGTCCTTAAAAGACCTTCACCATTTATTTATCCCTCAGTCAGTTATTATTGGAAGATGTATTCTTTCTATATGTTGAAGTTGTATCCCTGTAGATAAACTTCACATTTTTACATGTTTAGCTGACCTGCTGTGTCAGACTTTGGAAGTTTACCCATTAACTCTGTTTTCCCTCATTAGTACCAAGTGACAGTGTTTTTTCCAGGAAATTATCAGGAAAGTACAGACCTGTGAAATTCAGTGTTATGACTCTAACTATTAAAGTGAAAGAAGGATACACGACTCTTTGGTTGGAGCAGATAAACATCTACATCTTGTTACCTTTGTAAAAAAACATATATATATATATATATATAACTGACGACAGGTCACTCATTAACCTGATTAACTGTTTACACTGACAGACAGCAGGTCACTCATTAACCTGGTTAACTGTTTACACTGACAACAGGTCACTCATTAACCTGGTTAACTGTTTACACTGACAACAGGTCACTCATTAACCTGGTTA
>VMKM01002165.1:0-85332 GCA_008360985.2 Macquaria ambigua | reverse complement strand
TTAGCAGAGTCTGGGAAATCTGCAGTAGGGAAGACACAATAAGAAAGAACATATGTTTAACATATGGCCACAATAAGTTAAAATACCTGTGCGGGTCTATCAAGGCTGTGTGAGGGCTTTGAGAAATACAGTATGACACAAATTGCTAACCTTCAGTGAGAATGCTGTAGGCCAGGATGTGAGCCTTCTCCCAGTCTCCCTTCTTTCTGCAGATCCCCGTGTAGACTCTGCAGAGGGCCTGCATGTTTTTCCTGCTGAGCTCTCTTTTCTCTGCTTTCAGTTTGCTCAGGATGGCCACAATCATATCATCTGCCTTGAGCTGAAGAGAAAAGTGAGAAAACATGCACATAAAGTTCATGTCACATGGACGCCAGACCTTTGAAAACACACTTCATCTTCTGAGCTATTGGCAGGCATTTGTCTTTATAAATACACACTTTTTTGTCAAGAGGCTATGGAGCGAAAATAGTCTCAATAATATTTGCAAATGTGTATTACATGATCTGCAACTGAAAAATAAGATTTGTAACTGAAAAATAAGATTTGTAAATGAAAAATAAGATTTGTAACTGAAAAACAAGATTTGTAAACGTAAACAATGATTTGTGCATAACAAATACATTTACCAACCACTCTATACAGTAACCTATAAATGTAAATATATGGTTTAAATAAGCTACTGCTAGGTGGGAGAGTTAATGCTCACATTAATGCCAAAAATAAACCCCCACCCCTGTCTATTGTTTGCAAAGTCTGAAACACTTTAAATTGATTGTGGTTACATCTTTGGGTCACTGGATGGTACCCTAGAAAGAACATGCCAGGCCTGCCAGAATCCTACTCCCTACATTTACAAATCTTATTTTTCATTTACAAATCTTATTTTTCAGTTACAAATCTTATTTTTCAGTTGCGTATCATGTAATACACATTTGCAAATATTACTGAGACTATTTTCACTCCATAAGAGGCTACACAAGAACCTTGCTTGCTTAATTTGAACCATTGTTACATTCACATCTTTACTTCCTTCATACAAAGACTGTGCCTACTGATATATGGGTCTTTTTTTCCCTTTATTAAACCATAAGCAAGTTACCAAACAGAGGGTGGGGATTCACTTTTGCAACAACAAAAGTACTTATTGGAGAGAGCCAATTCTGTCAACGAGAATACTTGTTTTAGCTTTGTTTTGTTTTAGATTGTTGTAGCAATACAATGTAAGCCTGTTAAGATCTTCTCTCTCCTTGATTTCTAGGGATACTGCATCTGGTTAACACATGGCGAGAACATTTTCCTATAATTTTGACTGCTCTTGAGTACAAAACGATCCTCACTGTCATAATTTGAATAAGAATCAATGGGAATTTGAATAGACATCCAAAGTATTTGTAGTAGAATTAAGACATTTGAAATCAGGTGTGTACCAAATAACCTCACAGAGATCACCTGAACATGCAAGTTTCTCTCAAGAATATACTGTTACTTATACTTGAAAAACAATGCAAAGGGTCAGAATTAGGTCAGCGGATGAATGGCAAGAAAAAATTCAATACATGAGCCATATAAACCTGTATACTCACCAAGCTACTCTGGCAAATCTCAGAGATGACCTCCTTCTCCTCATCTCTCAAGACAGGCTTTTTGGGCAGGTTACCAACGTACAGGTGGCTCTGGATCACAGGCAATAGATCAAAACACTGGTTTTCAATTTTCTTTAAAAAGTTAACTATAATATTTTGCTCTGCAGGTTCTCCACTTTCCATGGATGGAGAGGTTGCTTCATTTTTTAGCTGTTTGAGCGTCAGAGTCTGGGGTGAGGTGGTTTCCTCTCCATTGTTTGAGGAGGAGGAAGGTACCTGCTTGTGACTGACAGTAGGAGAGCACTTATCTAGCCTGAGACATTTGCTGTTTTTAGGTTGAGGCAAACTGATGGCCTGTCTTTTTTCTCCTCTCATTTCAGTCTTGGTGAAGGCAGTTGAAGTGGAGTTAATGGTTTTAAAGCCAGACATCTGACTGACGGTTGTTGTAGGTAATGTTCCACCATCTGATGAACAAATGCTGAGACTGACATTCCCTCGGAGAATGCTCAGAGTTCGGGCGTGGGCGGAGAGCTCTGGGTACATGGTGTCAAGAATCCTCATGGAGTTTTCCTGAGATGGACTGGAGGAAGATGACGAGGAAGAATTCATTACTGTCAAGGGCAGGCGGCCTGGGACTGGCACGGCATGTTTTGGAGTGGCAGAGCCGAACTGAAGTGGTGATGAGGGGACTCCGTTTGGAAGGAGTGGACTGTTTAGAGATGAGGAACTCAGCTGCTGACTGTTGGGTGTCAAGTGGGCCTGGACAGCAGTGGTAGGTGAAGCCAATCTATCCATGGGTGAGGGAAATAAGAGTTTCCCAATTGCCTGCCTTGGATTGATTGATTTGCCCGCTTTTGGAGGTGTGCTCAGAGGGGTTAGGAGACAAGGAAGTGGAGGGCCCATTTCAGAGCGAACTTGGTCTATGCATTCTGGTGGTTGAGCTACAGTTGAACCTGCCACTGGGCTAGGGCGTTCCTCTGTGATCATATGTGGGCTTTGTTTTTCAAGCACTTTTGTACGTGACTCCAAACATTTATTTTGTCCATTTGTGGCAGCAGCACTCTGCTGTAACGAGGCAGTAGGAGCAACAGCGCCCAATTTACGTTTGCTCACTTTATGGTTACTTGCATCTGTGCTGTCCTGAGGCAAGTCTGTGACAACAGCCTTTTCAATGACACCTTCTTCCTCTAAATTGGGCACAGGCTGTAGGGTTTTTTTGTCTGTTGAAATGTGTTCAATGTTAACACTGACATTGACTTTTTCTGGGTTTGGGTGAGTTTCCAAACCCTGCAAGTTTACAGTGGAAAACAGACATGTAGGACTCAACTGCCTACACAGAGAATGTGTATTTTCGTTCGAAGATTCACGGTTAACAGTCCTTGTCTCTTGGGAGTCAGAAAGGGAAGGCCCATGATCAGCTAGTATTTCACTGTTCAACGTCTCTATGTCAGCATCCTTTTTTGAAGTAGTTTCAACATTTGCTTGACCAGATTGCTGGTCAGTATGGGACTCGTCATCTTCCATCTCCAATAGTGGAGACTTATGAGGAGACGTTGGTCTATTATCAGCATTTGACTCTGAGGGAGATGCTGTTACATCAACTCCTCCGGTTCCTTGTGCTTCATTCCCATCCTCTTCCCCAAGAGGTTTTATGGAAGCATCATTTTCAAGCCTCTCTTCAACGCCGTCACTGCCGCTTGACAAACAGGGGTTATCTTCTGGCACGTCTGTGTCCATTTGAAATGCTGTATTCTCCTGGGGCTTAAAGACTGTGGCATCTGGACTGCCCTGTCCCAATCCACAAGAGTCCTGATGACTTTTTCCAATTTCTGAGCCATGTTCTCTATTTGTAACCTCAGTGTCTCTCACAGAGTCAATCAATGTTGAGGAAGTAACAGAGGAAGTAACTAGCTGTACATCTCCTGCTTCCTCAGAGAGTACAGTTGTATCACTTGTTCTGGGTGACCCTCCACCACCAGGAGTCACTGTTTTGGCTCCAGTAACATCACTAGGACTTGCGTCTACATCCATCCTTGTAATAGTCTCTGACTGATCTTCCTTCGCCTTTCCTAAAGCCTTTTCAGTTTCAGACATGGTATTGGCATCACTGCTATTGGGATTTACACTGTAGGATGGCTCTAGACTTTCAATGGCTAACGACACAACCTCAACCAACATTGTTATGTCTGATGTGGAAGAAGAAGAAGATGATGATGTTGATACTAAATGCAAAGTTTCTGGCTCCTGGTCAGTCTGCATGTCTTTTTGAAGGTGCATTTCTTCACCATCTGTACTGCTTTTGTCCTTCATTACAGCAATGCCACTCAACTCATTTTGTCCCAAGTCTTTGGAGTAATTTTCATTGGAAATGTGTTCCACTTCCTGTGTTGTGACCACTGGCAAGTCCACATTCTCCTCTGTTGGTACTGCTAAAGATTTTGGACAGTGGCTTGACACTGATGTTGTGATGAGTAAAGACTCCTCTTGTTGAAGAGGAACAGTGTCATCAGAGGGTTTGGGATCGTTTTCCTTTTCTCCATCAGCTGTCTCCATGGATTCCATCTCTGTGTCCTGAAAGAAAGAAAGGAGAAAACAAGGATGTAATTTGCAGTAAGATGGAGTAGTTGTGCTCTCACCATGGCACTTTGAGAAGGAACAGGCTAATCAAAAGGCAAGAAAAATGCCAGTGCTAAATTGACCACTTTGGAAATACATTACAGGAGCTTTGGTGTGACAAACTTGTGCTTTACTAAAATTACTAAAAAGGCCCAATCTGTCATTTTTGAACATATAAATCACGTGTATATTCACAAACTTAATTTAAGTTATACAAGAAAAATCTGTGTTTTGTGTGTTTCTCAGTTGATCATAATTAAATTCAGTCAATTCAAAATAGCACACTATACAGACAATATTTTGTTCAGTTTTAAATTAAAAAATACCATCAAATTAAGTTTAGGAAAAACTAACCAACTGTGTCTTAAACTAGTAGTTTACACAAACATATATTTTGGAAAGTGATTTTACATTCTATCCTCTGTGACTTCATTTTAAACAGCTTGTTCATTCATTGCGATTATAATAAGAATTATTGCATTGCACATTTATTATATAAAGATATTGCAACAGCACCTTAACAACATAAATGAAAGCAGGAGAAGCTGCATATTAATCAGTAATTTAAAAAGCATTTTCATGAAACATAACGGAATTCTCACCAAATCTTGTAGTGGTGATATGCAGGGAAGCATTGGTTTGAACAATGCCAGTATCTCCTCAACTTTGGAGCTGCCTAAGTCAGTGGATGCCTCCTCAGTTTTGTGTTCCTTGGACAATTGCTTGCTCTTTCTGGGAGTGTCTGTTTGCTTCTTGGCACTTGTTGACTGCAGAGATGCCTGATGCTTGATGGTTTTCTGCCCAGGAGGAGAGGGGTTTAACTGTGTATAAGTGGCTTTTGTCTGCATGGGGTAGCTGTGGGATTCACTGATCTTGTGAGAAGCAGACTGGGACGTGTTACTCAGATGAGAGTGAAGTCTGTTTTGTGGAGAGGAGGGTGGAACTTGCTTGGAACTGGACTCTGAAATTACAAGAATAAAAGAGGATCGCATACATGTAGACGGGTAAAATGGTGAAAGAAATACAAACAAAACTGAAAAACCTGAAGTCACTGGTGTTATTCACTTGTTGAGTCATGTCAGTAATAATACACGGATATACAAGAAGGCTTAATGATGCCTCACCAGGTAAGTGCAAAAGGTTTGCAGAGTGCTGCTGAGGTTCTACACATGCCCACAAATTCTCTAGTAGCATCCGGAACTTTTCTGAAAAACAGACAAAAACAATCACACGCTTAAGATTAATGCATGTGATTAGGTCGTCAAATGAATGTAATAAATGATAACAGGAGACAACTGCATACCTTTGTCAACTTTAGGCTCCTCAGGTGCACTTGCTTGACTTGATGTGCTCCTATATTCTGTCGAGAAATAATTGGGATATTGTTTAAATCTGAACTTCAATTTAATTTTAAGTCAGAAAAAGACGATGCAGTTATTGGAAAAAATAAACATTTCATAGATCAAATGAACTAGGTTATGAAGTAAAACGTTTTATCCGTTATATTAGGGCCTTTAAAACCCAATTAAAAATGTATTGTTTACTGGAAAGCTAACTTCTGACCACAGCAGAATAAGAAATCATTGTAACACTGTATTTGCAAATGAAGCTGTTGCTTGTTTACCTTTACTCCTTTCTCTTTCCAGTTTCATCAGTCTCACCTACAAATGAATTGAAATTATACATAAAGAAAGGTAAATTCAATGGTACTAAAAATATTTTCACCAATTTGACGTTATTAAAAGTCATTACTGCACCTGGAGGTCATCAATATTTCTCTCTAGCAGGATCTTCTCTTTGGTCAGTTGGTCAATGTGATGATTCTGTTTGCAAACTGAGTCTGAAATAAGGACAAAAATATGTATCGCTAAACCACCAAACAAGCGCTGTCATATAAACAGAGATCCAAGACATCCTTATGAACATAAAATAACTATATCGTATGAAATCCAATTTTCAATACCAACCTTGGAGCAGTCTAACTTTATTTTCAAGGTTGTCCTTTCTGTTGATGAGAAAACAGCATGGGGCCTTTTAGCATAATTTGTTCTCTCACAAACAAAAGAAGATAAACAACAAACCATGAATAATCATAATGTAACACAAGGTTCATTGAAGTCTCATAACAAATAACACAACAAGACACACCAAGAGAGAGAATGACATGACACTCATTAATGTACAATTTAAAAATAAGTGCAACTGCAACTTCTTACATGCTTGTTGTCTTGGCGTTGTCCTCGATCAATTTTTCAACTTGATCTGCTTGTGCCTGAGATTTCTTCAAAGATGTCTAGAGAGGTGACAATTAAAATATACAGATTATGAAGTTTCCTGAGCTACATTTTATCACATATGTATAAAGCTGCAGAAAACAATGGTCCATTCATTGTCTGTTATGAGTTACAGCAGATTCAAATGACTCAAGTGTATTTAGAGAGCACTTTTTGTTTTTGCTTACCTGTGTTTCCAGCAAATCGTTTTCTACTACAGCCTTTTCCCTCTTCAGCTGTGCATTTTCAAGTGATTGTGTTTCGGTCAGTTCTAAGAGTTTGAAAGACAATTTAGCAAAAAATCAGGGGTGCATTTAACACATTTTAACTGATTATTATTTACAAATTATGCAACACATCACTGGTAAAGGTTACAGCATATGAATGCAAAGTACCTTTCACATCATTCAGCTGGTCTTCAAGCTTCTTATTCCTGAGGGGTATAAAAAATACAGGTTAACATTTTACCACAAAAATAATACCATTATAATATCATTATCTGACATAATTATTTCTTACTCTGCCATTGTCTTGCTGTTTTCCTGCTTCAGTTTTTCCATCTCTTCAGACATCTGTCCATAGGCCTCAAGAGCACCCTATAACAAAATAAACACTGTGTGAATATCAGCATTACAGCAGAACACAAACAAACCAAAAAGCACTAATATTAAGAGAAAGGGCATACCTTCTTTTTTTCCAATTCTGCTTGCACAGATTCATAATCTGCTGTCTTTTTCTGCAGAGTAACCAATCTGATCTGCAGCTCTTCCAGCTGTTGTTGAAGCCTGATGGTGTCACTGCATAAAACATGTTGAGGACATGAACATGTTAAAACCAGTTGCATGCAACATGAAAGTCTGTGTGCATTTATTCTTCATAAAGTAACTATGTCCTGACAGGTGTCTTTGCACTAATATTGTTGGTTGACACTTGGTTTTCAAACATATATCCATCTCTAGATTATGTTTCAACATAAAACAATTCATTTACATTCATACTCAGACCATTTAACGGGTATTTACACGCTTTTATTCAAAAGCCAGAGTCTATTTCTTTTGTTAAACATTCCCTTTCAAATATTTCCATCGCTTAGAAACCACAAACACAGTGATCAAAGTTTTGTTTTGTTTTGTTTTTGTTTGCCATCAATTTTCTCAAATTCCCATAGACAACACATACGTTAAGAAACGTTAGGGAACAAATTAATGATTAGCTAACAGCTAGTAGGCTACGTACAAATGATTAGTATTCAACTTAGCTAGCTTACACCTGATATCTGCCCGGGCTTCGTAGAAATCTCAGTACAAAATGTGTTTCCTGAATATTGACCAGTGTTAGATATTTCAAAAGACTGGCTTTAAGTATTGCTAGTGTCCAACTTAATGTCACGACTGTATTTATTTATGATGAGACGTGTCACCATGGCAATTGTCATTCGTTAACACTCACTCCGAAACCGTAATCTTCTGCTTCAGTGCCAGAAATGACGACACATATTCGTTCAGGCTCTGTAATAAGAGACGGGAAGAAACAAAACAAAAACAAAGAGAGAAATTCAGAATTACCAACAGTTCACTTGCGCTGATAACATTAAAAATACATGAAAAGTGTCACAATCGTCGTAGACTCTTTATGTTGAGTCTATAAAGACAAAATATAACTTTTTCATTGACTTTTCTGTCATAGAAAGATGGTCTGACCTGGTGCAAGACAGAGCAGTTTTGACAGTTTCCAACAGTCGCGTCCGCGGCGATTGATACCGTTTTGGACTGACTGTCCCCTGGCATCATGGTAAGACAAATTCCGAAACCCTCACAGCCAATTTTATATAACATTAATTGATGACCATGTCCCGGTGACACAAATTCCAGGTAGGTTCAAAACAACTTCACATTTTCGCATCTCGCACGTCGCACGTTGACCAAGGACCCAAGCCAGGACCCCACAGAGGGAGCTTCGTGATATGCCGGTTAATCTAAAATTAAATATGTCTCGCTACGGTGTAAGCACATTAAACTTTTAGTATGTATTCAATTGAATATGAGTAACACGTGTGTTCAGTTGTATATTTGTTTTTTTGTCGGCCGAAATTCCGGTCATTCGGATTTTGCTTCAGGCAGTTCATTATGGCACATGGGGGCGTAGACTCTACTGCTACAGCGTGTACCGGCCATGGTACCGGCCAGTAGGGGTAGTGTAACCGTGTAGTTTACGTACTCACTGCGTAGTTTCAGTTTGATAGTCTACTTTATGTTTGCAAACTCTTACACATCGGACAATCCCGCCAGTATAAGTATAAATCGGCATACATTAACTCAGTAAGTTAAACAAATTTCACAAAGTATTGAATTAACTAGCTACCTGACACTATACTTCACTACAGCAATAATAAGTAAGTCTAAGTAATTACATGACCGGGTGATTTGAGTGCAGCTTACAGCAGTCCCTGGTGGTCTAGTGGTTAGGATTCGGCGCTCTCACCGCCGCGGCCCGGGTTCGATTCCCGGTCAGGGAACTCACTTTTGAAGCTCGAAATAACCCTTGTTATAGTCGCATAAGGTTCTCTGAAAACCTGTCTACCTCCACTCCGCTTTCTTCTTGAAGTCAAGTAGTTGCAGAATGTCGTTTCCAATTGCAAAACTCCGAAATGCATAAGGTAAGCTATCCTAACACCGTTACATGTCCTACACATCTAAATGACATGAATTGCGTGACCAGTACTTGTAGTGGATTTGTAGCAAGTACATATTTGCTTCAATGTGTTGTTCAATTTCTATATATAGTCAGCAGAGGGTACTGTTGTACAGATAACAGTGTTCCTGTACAGATAACCCCCCCCCTCTCTCTTTCTTTCTCTTTCTCTCTCTCTCACACACACACACACACACACACACACAGAGCACAACTACTATGCTGGAGTACAAAAATGAATGGCTAAAATAACAGGTTATACAAATGTATAAATTGGGATGTTCAAGGTCCAGTTACAAAATTTCAAATTGACACTTTGGAGGTCATTATATCTCTGCATTTGAAAAGCTTTTAAAATAAATAAATACATAAATGGAGACTTCTTTTGAGATGAGTCTGTTTTGCTCCAAAATAGTCCTTATTACTGTGGCAGCAGGTCGTCTCCAGCCTGGCGATTCCAATAGCTGAGAGGAAGCAATTAAAGGTGCTGGGAGATTGCTGTAGGTGCATCCTGATGGAAAGATAACAACCCTGTAACTTCAGATGAACCTTCTGAGTGTAGCCTCAAGGCTAAAGAGCCAACTCTCTCCAAACAGATGCAGTCAGAGATAGCATAGTTTCTTTAAAGTGGAAAGGGGACTGTTGGGCATGCTTTCTCTCTTCCTGTCTCTCTCTGACAGATAATCTCTTCTGTTACCTGACATGGGTTAGGTAACACTTTGGATGTTGCCAGATTTGTCTCGATCACCATTGTTATCTACAGGAAGCCTTTGTCTGATCACTATCTTTGTATAAACAAAAGTGCTCCATCCTCTTAATCCCTTTCTTCTTGTGTGGTGGGATTTTCTCCTCTCTCTTTTTTTCTTTGTTAAGCTGCTGTAGGAAATTCTACAGAGTGAGGTGGAGATATATTTGCTGTCTAATGAAAGTCAGAGTATACAGTAAGTGACTAAACCAATAAATTATTGTTTTTGATAACCTAATTACTAAAATAAGACATTAATCTTTGAAGAGCAATACAAAAATACAGAAAAACACGTGCACATTAGCATTCACACCTACAGCAGTTTAGAGTTTTTAATGAACCTGAACTGCATATCTTTGAACAGTGGGAGGAAACCCAAACAGAAAGCGGGAGACAATGCAAACTCCAGACATACTGTACAACATATGGCATTCCCAAACAGATTTACACAGGTTTCCGTGTAATAGTACTGACAATAAAACAATACAATGTACAATGACATTTGCTTGTGAAAAAAAACGACAACAAAAAAAAAACGCTGCTACCCTGCCCTACATTTATATATTATATATTATATTATATATAATATATATATATATATATATATATATATATATATTATATATATATATTATTATATATTTTACAGACAGTAACATAGTGCCCACAGCTGACAAACTATAAATCAGCTACAGAGAGGTGGTTGACAAGGAGGAAAACCCCTTTTTCTCTCTCTACCCACCTCTCCCCCTGGCTCACTCCCTCTCTTTCTCGCAGCATTTTTCTATGACAGCACCAAATATATACAGTAGATGCTCTCCCTCCTCCCATTTTCCTTTCTACTTTATTTCTCTGTCTTCTTACACGCTTCTTTTCTCTCCTCCCTCACTCTCTCTCTGAAGGCCTTAGGGCTGTGCCCCGGGGATTATGACAATGGGAATTTTGTTTTGAGCATCTGTGTCTCCTTGACTTGTTGAGAAATGACTAAAGAGTAAAGCCCAGACACAATATGTCATAGGTGTTGAAATGGCTAATACCGCATTGGCATTACTGTTAGCAAGGGTGCTGGCTTATGTGCTGCACTCCATTGCAGACTGAGGACTAGAGTGTAGAATTAGGCTTCAGGGTAATTTCTTCAACACCAAATCTTATTTATCTTTGTTTTATTATGTCGTGATATATGACTTATAATGCTAATCTGCAGTGTGGTGGTATTGCATCAACCACACAGTTAAAGGGCTTCAAAAGAATGAATGAAGAAAATTAAACACGTTTGCTATATCAACTTTAAAAGGTGATAATATGTCATTGTTGCACTGTCCCCAAGTGGCCAATTTTATTTTTTTAATTATTAGTAATTAATGCAAGTTAAACAATTTCTAAACTAGCAGCTGACTAGGCCTGAGGTAAACCTATAGCTAAGCCTGCACCAAGCCTTTGTTGTTTGCAGTTTGTTGAAACACAAATCCTTTGTCAGGGCACAATGGCAATATTATGCCCAGATGAAGACTTCAGCCAAAAAAGTATGATTGAAGGGATCAAGTTCCCTTCCTGAGCTTTTTTTTCCTAGACCTACATGGCAGCTGAAAAGAATGAAATCAGGACTCATGCCACAGCTGAGATGCTGACATGACACACATTTGTTTATTGTTATTTCATTTACACTGTAAAAATCACATTGAAATAGCATTAGCCATCATCTGTCATTGCTTTTAAACCATAACCAATAGCCTATATAATGCATTATTTTTGTGCCATATCAATGCATGCAATACATGACTTGTGTTATAATGTAGGGCAATGTAATGGAAAAATGGAGCAATGACTCTTCAAACAGCATGCTCATACCTTTTGTTATTTCCACTCGACAGCTGCTTTAAATGATCACCAATCATTGTTGACATTGCTGAATTGGACATCACAGATTTTTTCTTTCTTCAAAAATAAAATAAATGTTTTGAATAAAAAAGGTGCATTTTGTCAGCATGAAATCCTATGAAACATGATACAAAATATAAATGTAATGAGCTTAGGGTAGAGTAATAAAAGGACACATTTTTACTGCTTATTAATACAGTCTTCCAGCAACGCTGTATTGTAAAAGCCAATAAATAAAACAAACAATACTGTACATGGGTCACACAATTCATGTGTTCTTTCCTGAAACTTGAGGACTTCACATTGATTTGGTGACAGAAGACAACGTTGTAGCACCACTGAGTATGAAAGTCAGTTCACACAGCCTTGACCCGCCTCAGAATAGTTCTTTCATGTATGATGCATTTCGTTTTTTTTCTTTCCTTTTTTCTTTTACATGACATGACAAAGCTTCCTGCTATTGTCCAGCTATTGAGGAAGCCTACTTTGATTATCCCCAGCCTCTTTTTTTAATCAAGCCTTAGAGTAAAATTATGTGTTCTTACTTGTTTCTTTGAAACTTCCCTTTTCATTATCAGACCCCAGATTTCCAATTGATCAAGAATTGCAGTGCAGACCGGGGTATCATATGTTGTTGCGTGGCAGTGCCTGAAACCTCGTCAACCGTTTTTCTCTGTTGGCCTGCCATCATTGGCCTTTGGTTGACTGGAAGATGTTGGGTGTCCTGGGTACAGATCTGTTCAATTACATACAGTATATAAACAAAGCTGGGATTTTTCAGGTTTTCAGTTTCTTTTGGACATGTCAGTCCTATTCGCTTTAATCAAGATTCCCATTTTGCTAGTTCCTCCTCATAATTCTCTCCTTTATTTGTACTGTCCTGATCACATTCCTGTGTAGTGCTGTCAGCATCAAGTTCTTGTATCCAGATGTCCGGCATCGATCGCAGGGAGAAGAAAGGGCACTGCAACTCTCTTGCACTTCCATTGAAATGCTATTTGTTTTTCAGTGCTCGCCACACGCTTAAAGCAAAAACACTGTCTTTTCAAGCATGGACGTCAAATATAGTCTTTTGTCTATCTAACTACCTATCTGTCTGTGTCACAGACAGAGTCACTCCGTATGATTATAGGTTTGAATTTGAACAGGACTGGCAGCACTGCTTGCCATAGAACTTGTGGTTGCAGACTCCATGCTGGGGCACCAGGTAACACCAGTTGAAGTAATCCCTACATGCAAGGTCTGTGGGAAAAAAAGGGGGAAAAAGTACTTATGAAAGCTTGTTTGTATTCTGACAGGGTATTTTAAGATAACTCTGTTCAGACCTCAGATTACAACAAGCGCATTTTGTAGTTTATATACAAGCATCAAAGTAGTGCTACTAAATTATGTTAGAGCTTCAGTACCTTTCTTCTCAGGTTGTGGGCAGAAGTTGGTGTTGCAGGCCTGGGACATTGAAGGTTTAAGATGGAGGGCACAGCCAGGAGAGGGCTTCCCTTGGACCAGACATTGGACCGTCCTGGCCTGCACTCCTCCTCCACATGTCACTGTGCACTGTAGAGTACGAAGAAACATAACCTTGATGATGGATACTATGAATGTCACAAACCACTTTATAATGCATTTAATAGCCCCCTGTCTTTGCAATCATGAGCTTACAAAGTAACTATTAACAAAGCAGAAACTCTGCAGACATAAAATGTAATGCCGTGCTCCTCGCATGGTTCAGCTATGTGGACCTGCTCTAAGTAAACATACCTGAGACCAAGGAGATGAGTGCCATTCTGCTCGAGGCAGAGGTTGAGGGAGGGGTTGAGGTGGATAGGTGCGATGATACGTGCTCCATCGGTGGACCGGTGGGGTAGTGCGGACGGGGCACTCAGCCAGGATGCAGGGCCTCTGGAGCTCTACTGCGGGCTTGGGGACATGGTAGCACTTCTTTGCAGCAAGCTCTCTGTATTTTCCTGCAGTGTCCTGTATTATGGAAACCCAAAATAGTCATGTAAGCTACAAGATGCCATGGTATAACGTCAAACCCTCAAGAAAACTATTCGTTATAATAAAATCTATAGCACTGTATGTATTTCATATAATACATACAGTGCTATAGATACATATTTCATATACACAACAGTCAAGACAAAAAAATTAAAATCTAAATGATAACAAATGGGGATTTGAAGAGAAGGAAATTTAAAGCAGTGAATTGTCACAATTAATGTTTAAAGTTATTAATTTAATAATTGGGAATAGACATTTTGCTATATTTGAGTAAACACAGCACGTTATACACACCTTCTCTGCACATTTGATGAAGCGTGCCTGATGGCCACGACCACATGTTACTGAACACTGGACGATCAAAGGAACAAAGTAGAAATGGAAAGAGAGAACGTGTTTACATTAGCTAAAAAATAAACCATACATACATACTGCATTACTACTGCTGTAATAACGTTTAACGGCTCTTGAATTACCTCTTGCCACGTGGAGACAAACCACTGGACTTTGCGTTGTTTCTGGCAGCGTTTGATGAAACAGGATTCTTGAGTGGAGGGTTTCGGCAGGCCCGCACACAAATTGTCTGACAGTGTGTGTGTCTGGGCACCTGGGTTGGTGCTCGTACACAGCACGGTCCTCTTCCTCAAGCCGTTGCCACACTTACGTGAACACTGCCAAATGAACAGAAACACGATAATGATGATATTTTATGTCCTTCAATGCTTTGAGCTATACCTTTCTCTTTATGGCTGGTCAAACAATTCCCCCAATTTTCATTCTGATCCTATGCACACATCTTATGGCAGCGCCTAAATCAAAATCTTTTAAGTGTTTCACTACATCCAAGAAACAGGGGGCCTGTGACGCACTACACCTCGCCACAGAGTACCAGAGAGGAAGTAAACTGGACACCATTTGTGGCAGGTAGTTAAGGATATTTGGGGTAAAATGGCAGTTAAAAAAGTTTAACAGTGAGACGAGTCACCACGCACAATGTATAGGAGCTGGACAGAGAACAAAACACGAGAGGTCTCATAGTATAAAGCCACTGAGATCACTGTCATAAAATGTGGTGAAGCCTTCAGTACTAGGGTTCACTTAACATCACAGTGTGTGGAGCTCTTTAGGCTGAGTGTGCAACTTCGAAGTGTTTTTTCCCCCCCCGCTGTGGATAACTACTACAGCAGTATGCCTGTACTGGCTTACATCTGCGTAAGCACATTGAAAATTCTCCTTCTTACGCGGCGGTGGCAGATCACTTTCACACATGCTCACCTGCGACCACGGCCCAGGGCTCCAAACTGGTGGACAGCTGAGCACGTTGCAGGCTTGCCTCCTGGCTGGGGTGGGCTGGGCACAGTGAGAGTCGGCCAGGTCGTCTACGCTTGTCTGGCTGGTTCTCTGGACACACTGGACCTGCCGCGTCTGCTGCCCTCCTCCACAGCTCTGGCTGCACACCCCCCACTCTCCCACAGACCAGCTGGGACAACACAACACAAGCCCGCTGAGTCAACATGCACAGCTCCTCAATCACTTATTCAGACAGGCCTGCGGGAATTCACAAATGACACAATAACTCTACATTGATGGCAACTGTGGAGGACTCCCTGCATTGTATCTACATGTCTTTTCTTCTCCAGTGGCCTCTGCAGCTTATCCTTCTTTAGATGCTTCAAAATAGAAGTGACTGTAAAACCCATAACTTACTGTATGTGTAACAAAAGCTTAAATGGCCCTTAACTCATTTTAAACATGTATCTTTCTTTATTTTCAGGAGCAAAGCACCTTTTAGACACTTAACTCCTTTTAGACAATACCAATAATGTGAGTAGTAAATGTAAAGATGAAAACAGGAGTATCCGTCTCTGCGACTAAACACCAGTCTTCTTAT
The DNA here is from genome assembly GCA_008360985.2 of Macquaria ambigua. Taxonomy (NCBI): domain Eukaryota; kingdom Metazoa; phylum Chordata; class Actinopteri; order Centrarchiformes; family Percichthyidae; genus Macquaria; species Macquaria ambigua. Next base: position 69,654 of record VMKM01002165.1, on the reverse strand, counting down.
ATCGCTGACCTCAGACACGTTGGAGTGTTGCAGGCCTAACTCCATAGGGTGTAGACATTTGTTCATGGCTGGCTGGCTTCAGAGCAAGTCAGAACAGCCGAAATACCAGGCTTTTAAACTGTAACTTAAACCTCACTGCACTGGTTTTAAACCCCCTCCTTGCCTAAACTCAGCCCTCATCACCACTAAAACTAAACATCACCACATATTTCTTTAATGATTGCCTCCATTTGTGCTGTACACTCCTAACAAATACATATGCCGGCAATTACAAAAACTTTTCAAGATAGCATCCTTCCTATTAATGCATCTTAGACACACAATCATCTGACCCTGGTGAGTGCTCAGTTTAGGACAGTGCAGTTTATGTTATTTTTAGTGCATTTTGTTTCAACACTCTGCCGCAGCACCCCACGTCTAAGTCGCCTAATCCCCGAGCCTCCTGTTCCTTCTCTCTTCCTCAAAGCTTCATTGCATCTATCCCAAGTGACCCCAAACTCAAGGTGCAGGCAGCTCAATCCCTCATCACACACTCTGTCATCCTCTCCCTAACTTCACCCCAATGTACCCACCCAGCCTCCTAAGATCTACCCCAAACAACCCAAAAACATTGCTGTCAGCCCACCGAGTTGTATATATTAACAGTCTAAACTTTATTTGCAATAATTTGGTGCATCACTTGCTTGGAATGTTGTATAAGGAGGATGAGAAGAGTATAGCTCTAAAGGGAATAATACATGCACTATCGAAATCTAAATAAATACGGATGGAGAAATTCCATCTGGTCTTATATACGTTATGGCTTGTCAGGAGGAAGATACACACTGTAGTATCATCAAAGGGTGATTTGAGGGGAGATGAGTGGAGCGTAGAGATGAACATTTCTATTCAGCTGTTTAACCGAGTGATCAACACATACATGTAACATAATTATTTAACATGCTGACTTGATATTTATTGGCCCTCGACGCAGAAATAGGAGCTAATCCCTCATGGTGTCGTTAAATACATAAATAAATGCAAGCAGAGGACCAGCTAAAACATTTTTGAGAGCCACACCGTGTCTTTCGAGAGCTGAGACACATTTAGACACATTACACTTGCATTGTTGGCTTCAAGAGAGAGGAAATTCAATACATGTTGTATTTCTTATTTTGTATAAATATTTCAATACTTAAACTGTACAGGATTTCTGTGATGTAACATGCAAGCTTGTAGTGGTTAGCTGATATCGTGGATTTACTACGCAAGAACATTCACCAGCTTGCTACAGTATGATATCATACTGGCATACTTAATTAAATCTTATTTTGGCTCTCTTACATCACTTAGTCACATCTCAGATATCAGTTTCTGCACCGAAAAGTAAAATATAGTAAGGTAAAATAAGGTGACATATCAGAGCTTTAATTAATACTTAAGAGCATTTACTTTACCACGGATTTATCACCATAGTGACCCCACTGCCATGGCCATAATATACTGATTAATGCCATATCAAGTTATAGACCACCTTGTGATCTTTGCCTTGCCTGTTATTTGTAAGTGTTATTGGAGGATGAGTAAGCATCACCCTCTCTGGACAGAAGCACGTTGGATCAGATGTCCTGTGGACAGGGTGTCAGGTAGCCTCTGTGGTCTAAATGACGCTGTCTAGATGCTCACCAGTGGCATTAAATAACCTCTGACCAGTGTTTATGGCTGTGCCGCCGTGTGTGTGTGTGTTTGATCTTTCACGTGTATATGTCAGCGTGTGGGTGTTTCTCTGCTTATATCAGCGTACGTCCACACTGTGAGACAGAATGATATCATGCCCTAAATGTGAGCGGGCATCGGAAACCTTTTTCCATGATGTAATGCCTGTTGAGTCCAACTTACTGGGTGCAGACACAGCAAAATGAAATAACTGCAGGGCCTCAGAATAGTATGACCTGCAGAGATGGACTGATGACCACAGCCAGCTTGTCTAGTCTAGCATGCATGTCTTGGTCGGCCCAGCACATGTTTTGTCTCAGCTCACAGTTCATGCACAGGGCCCACAAGCTGTAAGAAAAAGCTGAAAAAGTTGTCCAGATGCTCAGTGAAAAAAAGAAACACATGCACATAAACTAGGACAATATGTTTCAGTTAAGTTCAACAAAAATGTTCTATATAATACCAGCCATTGGACAAAGGTACAACTGAAACCAGTTCTACTTGATTAAACCATGAAAGGAACTCTAGTATAGCAGGATACACAAGTTAATGTGATCATCAGAAACCCAAACACTGTAACTATATTATATGCATGTTGTGAACATTTATTATGAAATCTGAGATCTGTATACACTGCACTACAATGCTGCAAATAAATGTAAAATTTGCAATGTAAGTGTAAAAGCACGGAAATGCAGCCTGGAGGTTTAGACTGCAACCAATAGGAAAAAGGTAGATTACCTAATATTATAACTTAGCACATCTACTGTTACATGAGAACTCTGTTGCTTTTAATGTTTGTATTTCAATTTGAAGTCTTGCAATATATGTTACAAAGCTTGATGGGTCTTGAACCCACTAAGAATTCCCTAAATTGATGACAACTGTCATAATGTCATAAAATGTTCCTCTACCTGAGAAAATAATGTAATAAATATCTAGATAAATCACCCTGACAACTATTAATTTATAAGAGATGTAGTACATTTTGAAATGGTGCGAAAATAACGCTTACTGATATTGTGCAATAAATTGAGGTTCTGCATTAGTCAGCATTCATTTTGCATCCTCAATTAAAAACGTTTTGTCTCTAATAACGTAAAAATCGCCAGCTGGTTATAATGTGCTGTCATTACTTTAGCTAAACGTTCCTTCATAACATAAACATTTTCAGCTAATTAATTCATAAATGATCTGACAGTTGTTTAATCATTTTCCAAAGACCTCCACATCAATATATAATATTCTCAAAATCTGAAAATATTACTGAATGCAAAACATACAAACAGCAAAGTAGCTTTGTAAGTGTCAATACCTGGTTCTTCCCATGCTTACACGCACACACATACATAAACACACATGGGCGGACACGCAGGCACACCTAAGCAGCCCCAGCTGTAGATAATGAAGGACATGAGTGTAAACAGTTGTGAGATTACTTTACAGCCACTATTATCACTGCTTCCTCAACGCAGTGTAAACACACAAATCCATTAGTGGGTAAATGCTGATATGGGTGGTGTGTGCGCAACTTTGCAAGTGGCGGAATGTGAGAGAGAGAGAAAGTAAGGGAGAGAAAAGAAAGCAAAGTGGAAAGAAATATCAGAGAGGGGCATCAACAGCTAAGATAACCGTGAGCGAGCAGGGGAGTAGCCGTGTTGGTGTACATGAGTGAGAGAGAGAATGCCAATTTGAATATATTTATAAATGACTTTTAAAAGATACAGACAGTGAGACAGACAAACAAGCAAGCAGACAGAGAGTGTGTATGTGTGTGTATGTTTGTCATAAAGCCACAGCCCCACAAATCCCCGCTGAGAGACTGGAAGTGCTGCGACCCGAGCACAACAGGGTGTCCTTGAATGACATCTGAATGACAGATGTCCTTGGCTGGCTGCTTGGTGGTATCAGAGTGTGTGTGTGTGTGTGTGTGTGTGTTTGTGTGTGTAGGACAGGGTTGGACAGGTCACAGAGATAAAAGACGTCACATCAAAGTGTCCAGGCCATTAGGGTTATGTTTACAGCGGAGCCTGAAGCCACCCAGGTAATGGACACTGCAGTGGAGGTCTTAGAACCAAGCCTGCTGTTGCTCTGTGCAGTGTGTGTGTGTGTGTGTGTGTGTATGTGGACAGGTGAGAGGTGGGACAGAAAGGTCTAACAAATTACCTCAAAGGCTTCACCTAGGAAACATGCAGAGACAGAGGGAAACAGAGACAGACAGGAACTGTGGGTAAGAGAGGGGGGCAAGGGGACAGAAAGAGACTGTGCCCCTTGCAAACATGGATGCAACAATTGCAGACAAGCAGTTTGTGTGTGTGTGTGTGTGTGTGTGTGTGTGTACGTAAAGGTTAAGAGGAAAATGGCGCATCTGTTGTACCTACTGTATCCTGAGGGATGAGTAAGCAGTTAAGTACTGACTGAAGACTGGAAATGAATCAGTCACTGTCTCTGGCTACCAGATAATACCAGGGGGCCACACACTGTAAATGCACAGATATAAAGCTTGAATTGTTTGGCTTGTCGGCATAAACCCACAAACACTGTGAGCAAGAGTTTCCCAATGTCCTCCTTGATGTATGCTTCTCTCCTGTTTCCTGACTCCACTACGATCCATTTACCAATAGGAGCATGATTAAATTTTCCACTGTAAGCGTGGCATAGAAACATAATACACTACATGAATTTGGTTCTATATGTATATAGTAATATGTCACTTTGTGTTATCTGATTTCTGCAAGGGTGTAATTGACATAGTTCATTCAGTGAGTCTTGTTTCAATATACAACTGACATATGAGCTGCATTAAATGACTTATTCAAGCTCTGTATGACATATTTTACAGTGAAATATTAGCTTCTAATTTTTTACCAGTGTTGTAATTTATTCCTACAGGAAGTCACAATGTTTATGGAAATTACTGTATTTCAGTGGTTCCCAAACTTTTTCTGTCATGATGACCCCTTTGGCGGCTGAAGAAATGTCATGGGAGCATGACGAGTAAATTGATTGCATATTTATCAACCTGTAACAATACTGGGGAAACTAGAACCAAAAAGAGCCAAGAAAAATGTTATTGAAATACCAGTATCAAGAACCTGCATGTTTCTTTTCGCGCATGTTTCTGTTAAGTACAGAAAGTGAAGAATGCAAGTTAACCTCTCAAACTGCCAGAGCTTTTACTCACTCACAAAAGACATAAGGCTAGTGAAATCCAGAGTAAGATAAGCTTCTTTATATTTTGGATTTAACTGCTGTGTTTGGTTGATGAGCATCACCAGTTTTTCTTTTCTTCCATGTCAAAGGTCTTTCTATCGGTCTGTCCACATACATGTCGTTTTGCTTTCGGAGTCTTGCTAACCTGAGACTTGATAGTCTTGCTTGCTTCCTTGTTTCTTTATTGTTCCCAAATGAATCCGATTAACTGACCTTTTTCACAGCAGACATTTCACTTGTCATAGCAGGAGAAGCACATGTGGAACTAATAACGTTAACGATGGCTCTGCTGGCAATCAATGCAATGCAGCAATTAAAAATGTTATGAGCTACACCTGTGTTTGGCGGGTCAAAATGTCTATTGTCAAAAAGGGCTGTTCCATGCATATTTATAGATTTCTTTAAGTAAAACAGATTTGTTTTTCTGGCATTTTAACCTACCGTTTTTATTATTTTGTATTGTATATTTTGTTATCAGGTGACTGAAATTCAACACTCATGTGATAACAACTAAACCATCTCCATGACAACTGAGCAACTCCATCTGCTGGGGGAGGCCACAAGATGGGGTTGAAAGCTTTGGAAACAACAGGTAAGTTGGACCTTGCATTGAGAATTTTTTTGTTACCTTTCTGCATGTGCAACAGACTGCATTTATGAATTTTTCACCTTCTGAGAGCTCATATATCTGCGTAAAGTAACATTTTACCACACTGACGTCATCTTGTCAGTTGACAGTCAGTGGTGAAGCTTCCTATTAGTTGAAATGTGATTTTATTACTGAGTTTGGTAACAGTAATTACCCCAATACAGCCCTGTAGTTAATAATGTAGACTGTAGGTGGAGTACAGTGGTAGCCATCCTAACATAACATTTGGTGGACTCTTTTATCCAAAGTGCCTCACAACTCTATGAGTGCAGACGTTTTTAGCCTGGATGGGAATAATCTGTTAAACTGGCAGTGGTGTGCTGTGCTCACGGTACCAGTTTTTTTCAATACAACAGTGAAAACAAAGCAGGAATGACTACATAATATACAGCACATTGCTACACATGATGACACAATGAACCACAAACATGCCATTATTACCTAAAATATCTGACCTAACAAAGCTCTGGAGGACATGGCCTCCTTTTCTGATGACTTTATATATATATTTCCTGTCAACACAATCACTACTTTATGTCAGTGAATATGAGACAGCTCTGTGGTCATCATGCAGGATTTTCCTAGGATACCTGTTCCAAAACGGAGACACACAAAAACTGAGCAAGAAGGAAATAATCACGGACAGTGTCTATGCAGAGGAAAAATCCCCTTTAGAACAGCTGTTGGTTACTATAAAACATGAGATAAATGGTAACGTAACTGGGATTCCATGATTTCAGTGGTGATTACATAATATTGGTGCCCTGTATAATACTGTATCCCTGAGAAAATCTTTCTGAAACAGCAGGTTTTTGCAGCAGGTGTTGGGACACCACCAATGGACTGCAGATTAAGAAAGAGATGACTTTATAAGCAAGAGGGGAGATTTCAAAGAAAAGCATCCACAGCAAAAGAGAAGGAGAGAGAGATTGAATATGAATATACTTCTGGAAATGTGTGCTGAAATCAGTGTTGATTTTGTTTTAGATTTTGTTGTAGTTTTAGACTTTGGACTGCGGTGTTCATTGGGTGGGGTGTAGTAGAGACACTTAAAATTGTTCCTTGGGAGTCTTGATGAGAGGGTGAGCGAGTTTGGGTGGGAATGAGCTTCATAGTAATCAGACACCACCACTGTTCCTCTCCTGCCCTGCCCTGTCTTCTTACTGTGTGTGTGTGTGTGCCAGACAGCAGCTGATGGCCAGTCATTCTGCTCTTGGCAACATGATGGCAGCAATAACAGCATTATACACCATGACTGTGTATATCCTGTATATGCTATTTAATGTATACTTTGTATGCATATGAGCAAAGACAAAAAGTATGTTGCAAATACAACCAAACCTACACCATAGCATTTCTAACACCACAGATACTCAGAGTTTGATGTTCTTTGCTCTTTCTGTATGTGTGTCTCCTTCTCTTCAGTAATTTTGTATTTCATTGCTTCTTATTCATCAAAATAACTCCTATTACATTTCAAGCATTTAGCAAACACTCTACTACACACTAATAGAAAGTGACTCAGCATTTGGGGCACTGATGTCCAGGAACAAAGATGCAACAAGGCCTTATTGTGCCTGTCTCTGGCATGGCTTCCCAATATGGAGAAATAATGAGAGTTCTAAAGGCTTGGCTTGGCCACAACATAACAAAACACTTTTTACATGCAGGGGACAAAGTCACATTTGGACGCAACAACAGATTTTTTCATCCACATGCAGCACTGACCAAGATGAGGTCAGTGTCTCAGCTAAACCCCTCTCTGCTCGTAAATCAAGGCACAACTTGTCAGCAGTGTCCACTTCATTTGCGAGAATTTGGTTGATATTTCAGACCATTGCTAAGAGCGTACATGGGAATACACCGAATAGAGGAACAAAGGAATTGACGCCTCAACAGCAGCTGTCAAAAGTCTCCAGATACATGCTCTTGTTATTTCTTGGGAGACAGACATCTACTATACTGTAACTATCCTGCTTTATCTGTGCAGTGGTAGTCCTGGTAGAGGCATCCAGTCCTACACATACTCTGCATCTATCCAGCAAAGAAGCTTTTGAGTGGTCATTTTTGCATTTAATAGTGCAGTTAAGAATTTTCTCCACTGGGTTTGCAGTTGCAGTCCCCAATCCCTATGACTATTGTCAAAAATAAGGGTAGTGTTAAATGGATGCCCATAGGTTGCATTATGTTTTGTGCTTGGCTAATAATTGCAGACAGAAGAACAGAGAAAGCTACTGTATAAGCAATTACCAGAGGTAATATATTTTATTATTTAACACAAAGTGTAGGATAATTGACCGTCTGCGAAACCCCTCCCCCCTAACATATAGCTTAGCAGGCATAACTAAACACAGCAGGCCTATCAAGCTTCAGATTTCTCCACATGTTGAAGTAGTTTGCATGGGGCTGTAGCAAGAAAGATACTCTGTATATAAAAAGTTTGGAGGGTCACGTGGTGTCTTTTTCTAGCCTTCTAGCCAAACGCTGCTGCAAACATTAACATGTCCTTACACAGCATTACTTCAAAGGCCAAGGAGCATTTCATACTACATTATTTTTTGGGGTTACAGGTTATGTTAAAAAGCCTCATTCACAATAGCACATTACCTGCGTAGTATTGCCCCACTGTGTGGAAGCTGGTGGATGCTACTATATCAGAGCGTAGGCTAACGTTAGCAGCTCTACATTACAGCATTACATTCACCAAACACGTGTTTAGTCCTCATCCTAAAGGCTTTTTCTCTTGTAATACAAAAAGCGAAACATACCATTTGAAAATACAAACAATAAATCTAACCGGTCTTGTTGGTTTAAGCATAAGCTAAGCAGCCAAAAAGGGTTATGTTAGAATGAAATGAAATACATTTTTCCTTATCATACTTATAATACTAGGACTAAGAAGCTCTACACTGCAATACAAGAACGATGCTGATTCTTTCCTTGTGTTCTACATAGATCATCAAGTGGTGAGGATGTTGACTTTTTGCCCTGCTGACCCATGCAGCTCACGCTGGCCTCTCTATTAGCACTGGCAGCCATGGGAGAAGTAACCCATTATGTATCTTTTCTGTATCTTGTACTGGTAACCTTATCTTACAGGAGTTATGTAGGCCCAAGAGGTCAGGTCTGCATGATATCTTAGAAATTATTACTCCAACTACACATGCAGAAAATGCACTCAGGGGAAGAAATACCTCAGCAACAGCTGCTGTAGGAAAGACACACTGCATCTCTGTCGGTCACTGCACAGATTTGATTGGTATTTAGAAGTTCTGTGGCCAATAACCAAAAAATGACCAACCAATAATTCATCTCTTTTATACTGTTGTGTAAATATTTTTCAGTGCCCTGTGGCTTTAAAAAAAACAACAACAAAATCTCAAGTTCCCCTCTCATTAAAACCATCGTTATCCCAAGAGCGTCTTTCACTGATTTGTTTTCTGGCCAGTGTTTTACCCTTCATGACAGTGTCCAGAGCAGCACAGACAAGGGAGGGACATTTCCCCTGTGCATGTCTTTATGTGTGTATGTGTGTGTTCATACATGTCCTGTCTGTCAACGGGCGCACCACTCCCTATGATGTCCGCAGCATTGGACCACGTTGACTGATCTTTGATCCTCTGCCTTGGCCTTGTGTGTCAGGGGTATAGACAGTGACCGAACCGACTGAGCTGAGCCAAGATCCCAAACAACCACACCCTGAAACCACAGAACCATTAGCGGGTCTCACTCCCACTCTCTTTCTGTCCGGCATCGTCATACATCATAGAACATTTGTTCGTGCCACTCTAAGTGACAGCAGTGACATAATACAACATCGAGAAAAGCCCTCTTGGAAGTGAACCCCATGATAACATTTCCTACTTTGGTTCCCAACTGCAAATTATTATTGAGCTTGTTTCTGGTGCATCCCTGGGGGGAAAAAAATCTGAGAATCACCAGGGTTTGAATCCCCCATCAATTATGCTGGCAGTTCATTTTGCATACAGCAATGTTTCTTAAACTACACATTCAAAAGTCTCTCTTGAGTCTTCATAGGGCTGGAGAACTAGCGTTTTGTTATGAGTTTGGGTCCCACAGTGATGCTACATGTGAAAAGGTTTACAAGTCCTTGGCCTGCTGTATTAAACAAACACAGAAGCTAACTATTCCTGACAGTTGGTGAGGTATCATGCTGAACTGGATGAAGACACGAACAGAATATCCAGGGGAACTTCCCCTTCTTCTCTGTGTCTCTCACACGCACATTTTGGCCAAAATGTAAGTTATTTTTCATTACATGAGAGGAAAATGTCATCATCACAGAACAGGTGCTTTACTGGGCTGGGAAAGGGTGGAGAATACAGTCAGTGCTGCCTGACACCCTTCATTCGCTTTATTATGAGGAGATAGTGTGGGAAGTTCGGAAGAGTTGACTCAACCAATAAGCAGCTCTTTTTGACACTGCATGTCAAGAAATTATAGAACAGATGTGTAGGTGTTGTAGACCAATAACACATGGCAGTCAGGAGGAGTGAGGGAAGACAAAGGACTAAACCCCAAAAGGTGAAGTAGGATGAGAGATACAGAAAGAAAAGACAGAGAAAAGGATATTAAGACAAAGAGAATACTTAATATGCTGTCCACAAGATAATCTCTTCACTAGCATGGTGAGCTCAAATAACTATATCAACCTATTTGGCTGGTGGCCCCTAAAGCTGCCTCCTCGAGTTCCAAACATGAACATGCATGTACAGAATGTTGAGCTGTTACAGCCAACAATGTTTTTGGCTGTCGCATAGCCTACAGTACACTATAAAGCCCATCCAGGGTACGCCAATTGAACAATTGAATAATTGACATACCCTGAAGTCTAGAAGGGCCAAATATTCAGTCTTTTTCGATCCAAAACTATGTATCAGGAAAAGATGAGGAAATATCTGAACTGTTTTTCTTTTAATAATGTCCAGATTGAGAGCCAATTAAAAACAGAGTGCAGATACACTGATGACATAATTCCCAAACGTTTGAAGCCACAAATTATCATTGACATTACTAAGGTTTGAGATGAATGAGTTGTGATATTTAAATCACATAAACTTCTCTCACATCTTAACAACAAGAAAATATAGCCATGCTGGCAGCTCTGTGAGGCTGTACTTTGGCACAGTGGTCCTTGAGCTGAATGCTAATGTCAGCATGTTAACATGATCACAGTGACAATGCTAACACACTAATGTTAAGAGGTATAATGTTTACCATGTTCACCATATTAGTTTAGCGTGTTAGCATGCTAACATTTGCTAATTAGCACTATACACAAAGCACAGCTGAGGCGGATGGGAATGTCAATAGTTTTGCAGGTATTTATAGACCAAAGAAGTGGACAAAAAAAACACAAATGTCAGTACCAAATTTCATGGCAATCCATCCAATAGTTGTTGAGATATTTCACTAAAAATCTAAAATGTCACTAGAGGAAAAGTCAGGAAATCACCAAAATCAATAGGATTTATCCTCTGGGCACCATGGATATCCATCCAATAGTTATTTAGACATTTCAGTCTGGAGTGGTGAACCGACCGACTGGCATTGCCATTCTTAGAGCCATGCCGTTAGCATGGCTAGTAACAGAACCAATCGCAATGGAGAACCCTTTAATTCCATGACAAAACTAGAGTCACTGAGTTGGTGCATTCACATCACTAACCATCAATACTATGACTATCAAACACAACGGTGACATATGAAAGAGCAGAGGGTCTGACCTGGCGGGACATGGTTGGGTGTTGCAAGGCATCAGTCCAGTAGCTGGTCTTGATCTGGGATTGCAGTAGGATGTATTCACTTGTGCTCTCAAGTCTTTGTAGCACGCTGACTTGGTGTTCATCTGGCCTATATGGGTTACATATCAATAAGTTCAGGCACATCATTAAAGGAGAATATCATGTTCATTTTGAGTTATACCCTATTCTGTCTGCCTCTTGGCTTCTATAAAATAACAGTAAAACAAAACTGCAGGCTCATATTTACTGTAATGGATTAAATAGTTATGGAGAGGGGCATTAGAGATTATTGGCACAGATGTACACCAGTGTTATTGAGCTTGAAGGCTCATTCTTGACCTTGGAAACAGCAGCTTGACAATTTTAGGAACTTACAACAAAACAGCATTGTTGTTTAAGTCATAGTGTGTCAAGCTGCTTGTCAGGATGCTATCAAATGTTTGCAGAGAATATACCTGCAATATGTGACACCTTTTAGGTAGTAAAATGTATGTTGATGGATATTTAAACTCGTGTGCCTTTTCACTACACCTCCTTCTGCATGTGTGATGTGCAAAGAAAATGTCTTATTTCTGTAACAACACTTGAGCAGTTTGTTGATTTTTTTAATTAACATTCTTTGTTAAAGTTAAGTAGTATTATTTACTTTCTAAGAGGCTTATAAACATCTTGAAATGCCTTGACGTTTGTGTTGTGGTGAGTTCTGGCACAAATGCAGATCTGACAGTGTGGTTTGATTTATGTGAAACTTGAATCCCAGCTTCACAGATATGGTTGGTATTTGGCCTTAGGCATGGTCAATCTGCACATCTCAACTCATGCAGGTCAGTTAGTCAGTCACACTCTTTAATAAAGCAAATGACCCCCAACCCATCATGGCCTACAATCAGGACACAAAGAGGTGGAGGTGGTTAGGGTGGACCGCAACAGACCAGGGTGGGGAACTTTAACCTGCAGTGTCAGTCAATAGAAACTTTACACTGGGGGCTTTGTTCACACTCATGATGGCAAGCAAGTGCACACACACACACACACACACACACACAAATACGCCCATGCACATACAAGCACTTGCAAGGAAAAATGTGTATGAGTAAACGCACATGCGCAATCTCGTGCACACACTCTCATGCACACATAAACACCTTTGTCCACTGACCTCCAGCCTTAAATCACCATGCCAGGGTCTGCCCAGGTCATTACAACAGTCTTTGCGTGTGTGTGTGTGTGCTAGTTTAATACTAGGCCTCTGGTGCTTGTTTGCTTTAGCGGATCTGTTTGTGCGTGCATGCATGTAATAGCAGGTCTCCAGTAGAACAAGAAGAGGTCCCACCAGTCCCAAACAAGAGCTACTAGTGTCCCCTCAGTAATGATGGGAACGCTCCTCTTTCCATTTAACCTGCAGCTAAAAGCCTTATTATAGATCAGAGAGGGCAGACTGAGCTTTAGATGCTGGCCCAGATTGAAGATCTGAAGGTGATCTGCCCTTTTTCATCAATGCAATAGACTTTTTCAAAAGAATTTTAGAATTATATCTATGTAATAAAACACAAAAGTATTGCAATTTAACAAACAGAACAGATAACTGCACAACATATTTGATGTGACAAGGAAGATGAAAAGGACTATACTACACTTTGAACACATTTATCATTGCAGTTTGGAAGTGTAATAATAATGCAACAAATTATTATTCTTTTTCTGTCATTCATGTTTACACATACCTCCAGCACAAGTTGCTGAGCATTGGGAGCGTATGATGGCCCATGTATAATTGTGTTTGATGTGATTCCTCTTCTCATCAGCTTTCTTCAGAGTGTATTCCCAACGAACGCCTGGATTCCAGCCCTGCAACAGTATCTACAGGAGAAAGAATGTGGTAAGAACGATGAGATGAAGGACAACAAAAAGAGGAATGAAAGAAGAAGAATTAGTCCAAGCAATGCTTTCTGTGTCCACTGATCCCTTACCTCTATGACTAGTGTCTCATTGGTGGGGCCAGTAGATATGAGGCTCTCTGGTCTGTTGTAGGGTCTCTTGTACTCAAAAATGGCTCCAGCGATGGGGTGTCTGCCTGGCCAGTCCACCGTCCAGTGTCCGTTCAGGAAGTAGCGTCTCTGGGTGTCCCTGACTGCCAGGTAGGAGCTGGATGTATTTAGTTCCATCACACGGATACTCCGAGCCCCCGCTGGGATGGTTACCACCCCATAGTACTCTGAGAAAGAATACAAAACTTTAAACAAAAGCTGCAACAAAATCACAATCATATCTAAAACTAACCAAATTTTAATATTACGAACTATGACACCAAGCCACACACATTTTGTAGATGTGTATGAGCCATAAAATTATAAAAGGCAGGAAAATGCAGTTTTAGTATCTGGGATAAAGCAACAAATCAGTAGCTTTTAAAATGTCTCAAATGAAATAACCAAAACCAATGAACTGTACAATTGAACTACTCTGACTTACGGTTAGTATAATGCTGCTTGGTGTACTGTCCTTTGTAGATCTTGCAGGTGGAGTTGTCTCCTTTACACACCCCACAAGCATCAGGCACAGCTGTGGAGCCCAAAACACGGTCACAGCCCACTCTCTGTGGGAGAAAAACATCATTGCTTTTGACAAAAAAGTAGTCTATATACATAGAATGCAGCATTCCACTGTACTATGAAATAAATTACAACCGTTGAAAACTACCATCATTTATCCATTTTCTTTTTCATGACATTTAAAGTAGCTGTGAAACAGCACAGCAAGTGTGTCTATTGATGTTCTCAATGAATTCTGAATTTATAGCTCAACTTCAAAGACTTCACATACGACATCATTTTCAAAAAAAAGATCTAGCACTAACTCCAGACGCTTTGAAATCATTCTTCAATCAAACCGTGTTACTGTCTCACTGCTTGACATTTAAAAGTATTACCTCACACAGTCCGTCAATACAGACATTAGAACTGTCCTGTGAGCAGAGTGTCCCATCCTTAACTTTGCTGGCCAGGGCGAAGAAGAAATCATAGCCTTCAGCAAAGCAGTACAGCTTACATACATCTTGATCTGGGAGGAAAGAAAATAACCACAGAGGTTACATTTATACTACATCCTCCCCCAAAATTCCATCATTTCAAATCTTATTTTCCTGAGTAATTTTGAAAATTAATGGAACAGTTATCTCACCATCCACTCTAGTGTATGGCCTCCAGGTGTAGTACCACCCTCTGAACTGTTTGCTGTTGAACTCTGCACACTGCTGCGCTCTGTAGTCAATGGCGTTGGGGGAACAATCCTCAGTGTTGCAAAGTTTGTACGACCTGGAGGAGCCCTCGCAGAACTTCCCTCCATATGCAGGTCTGCAGAGAAGGATTGTTGCATAATACTGTACGTTTAATATTCAGTATGTCTCTTGAATTATTTTCTTCATATAGTCCTGATTTCTTCTCATATGTGTGTGTGCTTTAATGTGCATGAGTGATGATATGTAAGCCTTACAGGTAATACCAGATTGCAATGTATTAACATTAAATTCTGAGGAAGAAAAACACTTTTGTTGCATTTGATCTGAGTGAGCAAAAGTGTGTTAAATTACAAATAACATTGAATTGAGTATGCTTGCCTGATGTGGCTGTGTGTGAGTGTGCCTTTGTGAAGGCTTCTCCAATCACAGGTGTATATCCCCGGGCTACGTTCCTTAAAATCCCTTCCACGGGACAATTACACCTTCTGTAAGCCCTCCAATCACATTGTCACTTATCTCTCTCTCACTCTCATGTTCTCTCCCTTCATATCTCTGCATTTCATCTCTCGCTTTTTTAATCCCTTCTCTGTCATCTCTCCTAACCCCCCTTCCTCTCTCTCCCCTTGCCTGTCTTTGTCTTCCTTACCCACCACCATCATCTTTCCTCCCCTCTCTCTCTCTCTCTTTCTCCTCATCACTCTCTGTCTAATTTAGCCCGCCACTTGTCAGGATCTTGGCATGACATGATAAAGCGGAGGCCCCGGCATTTGGGATAGGGCCCCTGTACTGACTGGCAGTGCAAATAATCCTGAGTGACTGATGAGTAGGGGACTAAGTGAGCAGATAAGTGATGAAGCGACAGACCCATGTGAGCGATCTTCACTATTTTAATCACGTGTCTTAATATACTCTTGGCCTTGAGTCAAGAAATCACAAACAGTACAGACCATCTCCGCACCAAAGCAGAGTCAGTCTATACATTTTTTGTGTGTCCTGCAAACAGTAGGAAATGGCCGAAGACACTGCTCCGGGTGTTGCTCGCTAAGAAATAGTACGTTGCTCCTTGCAAATCCAAGTCATTTTTACATCTGTTTGTGTACAAATTAAAAAAACTAGATGCAGTGTGTTCATTAGTGAACTTAAGATGTGCTAGCTAAGCTAAGCTAATCACCTGCTGGCTCGCACAAACATGAGAGTGGTATCGATCTTCTTATCTAACTCTTGACAAGAAAGCGAAGCATTTTTGCTGCTTGATATTTACATTTTTGTGCTCTTCTCGTCTTTGCACTGCACATGCACTGCTGGACTGTTATTGTGAATGTCTCTACCTGGGGTTGTTGCACTGCCTCTCTCGATAGGTGACTCCGCTCTCACAGCTCCGCGAGCAGGCAGACCAGGACGACCACTCTGACCACTGGCCATGCTGAGGCCTCGGGCCCTCGTCACCCTGTTTGACACACTGGCCCCTACGACACCACTGGAGAAAGAGAGAGAGAGGAATTATAAGCAGTAGAGAGGGAGGCAGAAGGAGGGAGGCACACACAAGACCAAAGTGTCATAAAAGTGTCAAAAACATACAGGCTTTCCAAGGGATCCTGCCCCTTCTTTATGATGACTATCTGTCAAACCATAGAAGAGGTCTGTAAGATACAGCTTTCAGGTTTAACTGCTGTTAAAAAGGTTGTGGTCCAGTCCTGGTTACATACTCACAATCTATCAGGGAAACTCCAGTTGCGCTGCTTTTTGGACAGTCTCTACCTTGAGCTGTCATCAGCTAGAATCAACAGAGCTAAGCCAAACACAGCTGAAATGTGGAAAAACTGTCTCATACCTGACAAGGATATTCTCCTACAGTGAATTAATACACTTACCATTGTTTTGTACTGTCATATTTGCATTTCATGTTGCCCCGTACTGCATTTAACCTTTGATTTTTTTCCCTCATTTCCATTTTTTTTCTTTTTAAAAGCAATAAAAGTAAAACATTTAACTACAAAAACATGAAACAGGTTGAAAT
Organism: Macquaria ambigua; assembly: GCA_008360985.2. Taxonomy (NCBI): domain Eukaryota; kingdom Metazoa; phylum Chordata; class Actinopteri; order Centrarchiformes; family Percichthyidae; genus Macquaria; species Macquaria ambigua. The sequence continues at coordinate 53,077 of VMKM01002165.1, read as the reverse complement.
ACTGTTGCCAACAATGCACAAATCAATCTCCAATCTCAATCAAATCAGCTATACAAGTGGTGCATCAGCCTTTTTGTAACTTGTTCATTAACATTTATCTGCTGTCTACCTAATTTTTGAAAGAAGTGAACTGTTTTTTTCCCCCAAAATTTGTCCCATGTTCTCCCAATTTGAAAAGGAAAATTCCCCTCACAATGTGGTCGTTTGCTAACTTGCACTGGTGGCCAGTATGCAGAGAGCTGTGTACACACATGAAGTCACCAGCTGCTTCTTTTTACCCTACAGAGAGGATCTTCATTGGGGTTCACAATTACCCCCTCTAATACCACCACCCCTGTGCACAGGGGCCAACCCAGAGCAAGTGGCTTTCTGCCCGTGAACATTGCCAAATGTGTTCCATGAGGCAACCAGGCAAGGCAGTAGAGGAATATGAAACCAAATGGCAAGTTCTGTGAATACAGTTTGTCTGTAGAGTTTACAGCATGAGATGATGGAGGTGCTACAGGATACACATGCCTCATACCCCTGAATCAAGTTATTTACTGTATGTACCTCAAAAAAGGCTGAGTCATTAACCAACCAACCAATCACGTGTTCCAAAATGAGCAGCACTTCACTCGAAATCCCTAAATGAAATGTGAGAAAGCTGTGCGAAACCTAGACTCACTTAAAGCAACATTATGTCACAAGCTGTTTCCTGGCACAGGATTGAACTGGATTTGTACATGTCAAGATGACATCAGTCACAATATACCCAACTGCTAGCCTTGCAGTGATCTCACACACACACACACACACACACACACACACTGTGCACACACAACCCAGGCATGCATTAGTATTGATAGGGGGTCATATATTCAGCTGTTCTTGTTCTCACTGTACATTCACTGTGTGCACATGAGCCCACAGACACACAGGCTGGCGCACACAGACCCACACACTCCCCTCCAGCTAATCTCGTGGCCCTTGACTAAGAACTAGAACAGCTGATTTCCCCTCAGTTTTTCCCCTGCGGCTGAGTGCCACGGATTCTTAAGTGAGCCTGTCATTGTTTGTGTTCAGTTAATTGTCCCGTGGAGGGAGAGGGCGGGATTAAACCATCAAGTTCAATATATTGGGAAGCAAATGTTGATGAGGGGCTGTCAGGGGAGAGAGGGCAAGAGAGAGAGCGAGCCTTGGGGGAGAATCATCTTGAAAGAAGTAAAAAAAGAAACAAAGAATAAATAAAGAGGACAGATTGCTTTTTGGCCTGAACCCCAATGGCATGTTTTTGCCACGTCAGCAACAAACCAATTGCAGCTGCTCCCTGAGGTAAAATAATGGAGGGAGAGTGTGGTACCTCTATCAAAAAGAGACATTTTATTGACACTGCACTCAAATGAACCCAAATCTAAAACATAATAAAGTCAAATCCAAACTCTTCGCTTACAAGATAATTTATTGGTCTGCACTGGGACACAGTGGTGTGTAAAAAGACGGTGTTAAAAGTGCAGTGTCACTTAGTTCAAAGCCTTTTGTCTTGAAATGTCCAAACTAAGTAGGAGTATCAGCACTATATAAAACTAGAACACTCAATAAATGTTAGTTTCATAATAAAATCTCCATCAATCTAGCCTGTTCACCTTATAAAATACTATGACTCTTTGTCTTGTGCAATTTACTCACTCAGAGGTCTGTGGTATCCCTTGGAGGAGGAATCTATGCGTGTGTCTGTGTGTGAGACATCTCTTTATAAGCTCTACCCCTCCTATGGTTTATGTCACACAGTTGATAATAGTAAGCAGCACATCACTGGGCCAACTGATGCCTTAAAGGGAAAATCCACTCCGAAATTGAATTCACTTATTTAATTGATCTTGCGCAGCTCAGTCTGTTAAGACTGTGCAGGGAATCTGAGAGCTGTCAATTCCAATGTTCGTGTTTGAATTGTGTTGTGAAGAAATGTTTGTGAGAGGCTCTTGTTTGGTGCCTTTCATTTGATTTATTTGGTAAGATGTTGCCATGGAGCAGTGTACTGGCAACGTTCAGTTAAAAAAAGCAACAAAGAAAAAAAAACACATGCTGTCTTTATTTGTCAAAACAACGCAAAGTTTTGTCAAAGGCTTATCAACTGCAAAATCATTTTGGCTCCTCTGGCAAAAATGGAACAAAGGTAATCATAGTGATGGTTTGATTAAAGGGGAACTCTACCCCCTGAATGGATAGTGCCTGTTGTTCTTTTTTGCTAAAACATGACTAATGACATCCTGAAGAAAGAGGTATCTAGCTGCATGTCCCTGCTAGCTGTTGGAAATGTCTTTGGTATGAGCACTTGAATTGCCTCAAAGGCGATAGATAAAAAAGTCCAATAGAAGTGAATGCGTTCCCATGCCAGTCATGTGATGGCACTCTTGAGGTGACAAAGCTCGTGAGCATATCACCCACCCCCCTCCACCTCACACACACACACTCACACACACATCACACACATGAAAACACGTGTTAAGTCACCATATCAAGGCCGCAGGCAGAGCCTTCAGCAGCTGGCATGAACTTGGTCTCACACTTCCTCCCAACACGGTGGCACCACAGAGCCTTGCAGATATCCTGTAACAACATGGGAGAAAGGCAAAGACTGAGTTATATGCCACCGCTAACATGCTTTCGTGCTCCAAATTTCAGAAGTGGGATGATCAGTATCCTTCTTACAACAGCTGTAAACAAAGCTAGCAATGGGAAGGACGCTAAATCATGATAACATTGTTATTTTGCCACTAGAGAGCTATTAAAACATGTTGATGGAAACTTGCTGAAATAGTCTGAATAATGATCTTCTGGCAAGCTATCAGTGTGCAGCAACCTTGTATCTCCAAAATATTTATCCTTCAGTAGCTAGGATAGCAACATTTTAGAAAAAAAGAAGAAAAATACATGCAATTTGGTCCAAGTGTTGCAAGGCGCAGACAATGCAATGCATCAATGATAATAAAAATGCACGCCCATTATTTCCGTAGCAGAATGACAAAAGAATTGAATGAAAAAAAGCTGCAATCAGTATTTCCATACACCTTCTTTGCCTAACATCTTGCGGTCAGAAAAAGTGAAACACACACAGGATATAAACATTAAGACAAATAGATAATGCTATGCAGTAATGTGTATTAACAGGGCACAATTGCCTTACCAAACTTACATGATGTCTTGGCTGTGTTTCTCAGCAGTGGTCTGAAAGATTCAGATGGGAGCACCGGGTGGTTTCCCTGCTCACATTGCCTGAGAAACATGGCCTGCTACTTTTTACCATGTCCACTCTATTACTCTCTGAATGACTATATCAGATTTTGACAACTCAGTGCAGATGCTGACAGGCACCTCGGCCTCAGCTTGTTGCTGCCAAGAGCCACCATGGAATTCTTCCCAAGGCCTATTTGTCCAGCTGTTTTGCTTGCTCAGGCCTTTTGTAGCAGTAAAAACAGCAGAAAGAGAGACAGAGTGAGAGAGAGAAAAGAGTAAGTGAGTGATGGAAGGAAAAGACAGACCGAGAGAGACAGAGAGAAATGATGGACAGAGCGAGAGTTAAAGAGAGAAAAAGGGAAAAACACCCATACATATTGTTTTGCTTTTTGCTAGGGTAACCCAGCTCTATCTAACCACACACACCATAGAGAGTATCATCTGGCTCCTCCAGCGGCACCTTATCTTGACAACGCCTGCCAAAAGGTTTCACGAAATATGAATTCATTACGCGATGAATTGCACCACTGAGGAAGATTCTTGTAGTGTTTTTTATGAGTAACAAGTGTCTGGAAAGACAGTGAGCATGACAGCTGCTTGGGGATTTTTTGGGTCCTGTGCACCTTGCTGCTACCAGGTGCATGAGCAAAGACAGTGTAAGACCAAAAAACAAAACCATGAGGGAGCAATTCTCAAATATCCTATAGCTGAAATAATGCATGGATGTTTCGATGTTTAGATGAGCAGGCTAAAGAGGATAACATGTGCTAATGTCATGGGTTCAAATCCAGCTAATAATCTCTGTGGCATTTTGGAGCCTCTTTCCCAACTCTGTTTTTCCAGTATGCTCTTCTATAAAGCAAAAACAAAAACCCTCAAAAGTAATCTTGAAGAAGAGGAAGAAGAAAAAAAAAAACCTTCAACTTTGTCTTTGGCTTGCTGCCAGTCCTGTCCCAAAAAGTTGACCAGTGTGTCCCTTTCAGGTGCTACAGGAATAAGGCTGGTCAATTGTTAAATAAAATTGTTAAAATAAATACATAAATTGTATAAGAGTACACAATAAAGTCCTGGGTGGCAGACAGGTCAACTTCAATTAGGTAAAATTGTGTTTCCATCCATCTATTAACTATACCTACTTATCCTTGAGGGTCACAAACTGGCCTGGAAGGTTTGAATTGAACTGTTGCTGTGAGGCGATAGTGCTAACCACTGCACCACCATGCCACCTATTTGTATTAATCACTTAACCTAATTTCAATTATGACAAATGAATTGACATACAGTGAACCCAGGGTCTTTAGGGCTCCTGAGAGTCTGGGTCCCTGGGATAAATCACTTTACTATGCTTAACGGAGTCCAGTATCCTTTATATTCTTTTATACATAGAAACTTAATGCCTCTGTCTCAAGAAAAGCAAATAAATATCTATTCACTCCTTTCTTTGGAAGGGCAGGACCATCTTCAGGTGAGGTTCAGGTGGGGTACCACATTTGAACCCATGAAAATCTGTAATCCAGATGCAAGAACACAAATGATTTCAAACGTCATTAACACTGAAGTCATCTAAACCCTATCTGGAGTCAGGCAGGGTATCTCAAACAGTAACATCAGCAGAAATGAGACAATGGGAGAGCAACAAGGAGAGATTCCCATTGGCAACACTCCAGTGTATATTTAGTCATCCATCCCAGTGAGTATTATAACTCTCACTGTTTATTTTGTGTGTGTGTGTGTGTGTGTGAAAGAGAGACACAGAGAGTACAGTAAGCAAGCATGCATGCAACCCTAATCAGTTTCTCTTTTCCTTCCTCTTTCCTTTATTCTTCCTTTTTTTCCTCTACCTCAGTCCCCCCATCTCACTCTCAATTTCTTTCTCTGTTTTTCCTCACAATTGCCACCAGATTGTTTTAAACTAATTAAGTAATCAAGTTTGAGTGGGTGTACTGAAAAAAACTGCTGAGGATCATAGCATGGCATGGGATTTTTAACTCATTTTAAAATTTGCATGGGATGGTATAATTGAGTCAAAATCAATTTTACCTTCTTGAAGTCGAGGGTGCAGAGTTTGGCCTTCTCCCCAAATTGCCATTTACACTGTGTGTCTGCGTCGTACAGCTCGCCAGGCAGCTTCTCAGGGTACCGATACTCCTTGACTGCTCTGGGTTCATTTGATAAGCACAGAGCCTGGGCAGAGCTGGAGGAGAGGAGAATAAAAGAGGAAGTAATGGAAAAGTGGGTAAAGAAAAGGAGACAGAAGAAGAAAAGAGAGGACACAAGACAAGGAAGAGTAAAGAGGTGAAGAAAAGTGGGAGAAGAGGCGCAGAGAAGCAAGGAGTGGGGAGGTGAATAGCAGAGAAGTGGGAGAAGAAAGAAAGTAGGCAATAAGAGAATAAAGGAAAGCAGAATTAATCATTCATCTTTGGTAATATACAACATGCAGGCAAACAGTCAAACAGACACGTGGTTCAGTGCCAGTCTTTAAAAATGTAAAGTAGTTGGTATATAAGAAATTCCACAACAGAGAGCATCAGTCCACAGCGTTCCATTGTTTCCCACTTTGGTGAGTACCGTAGAGTGTTGCTGTGGAGACATAACAAGTTGCCAAACTCAAACCCTGAGAGTAATGGTTTTAATGCATCAGACACTCAATTATGACAGACATAAAAAATCCTTGCCCTTATTGCTCATATCCTAACACCAGCGGGGGGTTTCCAATGTTAACCGATATCGCTGGTTACTATACAGAAATGTTTTACAGCTTATACACTGCAGTCAGGGGAATGTAATACAAAAATATGGTGTGCATGAAAAAGCAAAATATGTTGGAAGGGTTCATCGTGCTAGTGAGTGGACCTGATTGCTTTAGCAGAGTATATGTGTGTCTGTGTGTGTGTGTGTGTGTGTGTGTGTGTGTGTGTGTGTGTGAGATCTTCTATTGCTTTATGGGTCCTATGTGTCTACAGAGAACAATGGCTGTTCTGAAAGTGCAATATTCTGATACTCTACATTATTCACATAATATGGTTTCTGAAAAATACATTACATTTACAGTGTACACACATCAGCAGGCGCACAAGTAAGGCCTGTGGGCAGACATGCACGCAAGCGGGCAGTCACTCACACAAACACATAAAATCATAAACCCAATGTAGCTAATTTGCAGGATCTTGGGACAGATTCCCTGTAGAGCAGCTTTTTGTATTCACTGAGGGCACTGCAAGAGGCTTAGGACAAAATGTTTTCCCAAAATTTAAGCTGTGTGAGCAGTGTGTGCCACAAGATTGTCATCAGCTGGGGATAAAAAATAAATAAATAAAATAAATAAGAAAAGCTCCCATTCTTTTCTAGGATTCCCTACTGATCTCCTGACTCATCTCTTCCAGATAAAAATGGTTGGGGATTTTATATTCACCATGGTTTGTTGGTACATCAAAGACAACAAAATTATGTTATGCGTGTGTTAAGTGAAAAAGTCTCAAAAGTCTTACAAGACTAAAAGAATTACAAGACTGGCAAGAGGAACAGTAGTCACGGGGCATTCTCACCTGAAAGACACCTACTGTACCAGAATATTTGCTTAGCATCACTGAAACTACAGCTTCAAAAGTGATCGTTGATTTGAGTCAACACCTCTGACAAAATATTCAGAGCTTCACCAAAATGGTATTTAAAGCAGACAAGAAGATCGATACCACTCTCAAGTCTACAGTGAACATGTAGCTGGAGCCAGCAGTCCGTTTACTTAGCTTAGCATAAAGACAGGGGAAAACAGCAAGCCTGGCTCAGTCCGAAAATAACAAAATCTGCCTTTCAGCACCTTTAAGGCACACTGATTAACACGTTATTTCTCGTTTGCTCAATCCATACAAAGTGTAAAGTTGCCTGGCTAGTTGCCCTTAAGTTACTGGTTCAGTTCAAGAAATAGTCTGGCACATAACCCCCTATAAAATAAAATGTATTTGGAAGTAAAAACGTGTCAATCAGTGAGCTTTAGAGGTGCTGGTATGCGGATTTTACCACCTTTGTACATAGCCAGACTAGATGTTTCCGCCGTCAGTCTTTATCCTATGCTAAGCTAAGCTAACCAGCTTCTGGCTCCACCTACATACCTATCGTACAGACTTGAGAGTGGTATCGATCTTTCCTCTAACTCTCAGCAAGAAAGCGAATGAGTATATTTCTCAAAATGTCAACAAGACAAGAGCTTCTACAAGAGACACGAAGATGTTTCCTCAAATGTTGGCTATAAGGTGACTAATAGGCCAAACTGTGTACTTTGTGGCACGTCTGACTCTGGGAAAGGAACTGGGACCTCAAGATAACCTTGTTAGTTTCATGTATCACTCACTGACTTTTTGATGGGTCTCACCAGGGCTCACACAAACAAAAACAACTTCAAGTGGCTTTTAGGGGATTTTGCTTCCCCTGCCATGAAACCTGTCCATCCATTTTAGGCTCACATAAAGCATCTGACTATACATACAGTGTTGGCACAGACCTCTCTGTCATAGCTGACTGAGGAGAGGCAGATTTAGAGTGAGTGTGATGTAAACTCTGTTGGCTGACACAACACTCCCCTCCATAGCAGATGACATTTAGGAGTCTCAGTTAACTCAACGAGACACATTTAGCCAAAAACAGTTAAATATCATAACATTCTGTTGATTGCAATTAGGAAAACGTACAGCATTTCAGCATTTTTATCATTCAGTGATTATACAGGAAGACGACCCCTGGTTGTTTCAGCGGTGCAGAGATCCCCTCCACGTGGCCTCAGGGGGTGACGGGAGTTTAATATAAGGCTGACAGGCCTAACAAGGGTGAGGTCACCCCAGCTCTAATAACTCAGCGAGGAAATACACTGTCTGTCTCCACCACTCTGAGAGGGGAGACCTGACAGTTCAGTTAACACACTGGTAAATTTAGTGGAGGGCACTGGTTCTGGGTTATCTGGTTTCAAGCACGCACACATGCACAGACACATAGAAACACAGCCAGACACATGGACGCTATGTCTGCGATGCTTGTTTTCCTCGCTTGGACGAGCAGGCCGTATGCATGAAAATACAGTTATTGCACACACACACACACACACACACACACACACACACACACACACACACACATAACTTTCTCCCTCGCCTTTCACTCACATGAACCTTGACACATAATATGCAGTCTGTAAAACAACACTTACAAGAGAATAGCAGCACCACATATCACTTAACTTAGTTGCTATTTCAGCTATATATTTCAGCCTCTCACACACATACATACAGTAGGCCTGTTTGTCCTTGCTTTTGCAAAATAAAGCAAATCCTGTAATAGTTATAACATAAGCACAGTTTTTCACTTTTGCACTCTTTGGATCAGAGCAGCATTTCTTAACTGTTTTATCTGCTGCTGACTTGTTTTGTCTCCAACACATGTTCATCTATCAGTAACACATGTTGAATAATAGCAACACAATGCATTTTAAAAGTGGCTGTTGCCAGGGGGACTCTTGCTTTACTGTAATAATTCTGTTTTATAAACTGATACAGTGCTTTATGTCTTTGTTGCATGAGCACTTAACAAAAGCTGGCATGAGGATTTGTTCATTACTCAACAATATGCCATATGGATGTGATGTATCGCTTATGTTCTGAAAACTTAATAAGACTCTTCAAGCGGTGATACCCATAAATGTCATTAATGCTTCTTAAATCAATTCTTTCAGCATTGTTCACCACAACAAAAGCATAGCAGTGATAGAAAATATGGCTGCTTACTTGAGGAAGCGGCTGAGGTACTGGCGGCTGCAGGCAGACCAGGAGAAGATGCCATTGTGACCGGCTAATGTGGGAGACATGATGTTGCCCTCTGACTTCTTACAAACGTTCCCTTCACCATCATGGACCATTCCAAAACTGGGGAATGGAAAAAGGTACCATGTAAATGTGTTTGTAGCTAGGGCGAGCAAGCAGAAAGCACAACATTGCATTACTATGGGTACGTAAAGGATTAAAACTTGATCATCAGCTTGTGAATTTTTGCACATGGAAATGCCTGAAAACACTCTTTGTGGCCCATGCTTAAATCACATGTTGATACGTCACAGGTCAAATGTGCATTGGAAGAATGCAGCGTTTGTTATTCTACTGGATAATTTATTATGGCACCTATTAAACACATTCATAGACACACACAGATCCCTTTTTTGTAAATATATTTTAGGGCATTTTATGCATAGCTGACAGTACAGAGATGATAGAAAACGAGGGGAGAGTTGGGGAATGATATGCAACAAAGTCCCCTGGCCAGACGTGAACCGTGGAAGTTGTGGTTCATGGTCGACGCCTTAACGCCGCTACCATCATGCGATCATGAGAGGGATATGGAAACCCTTACTTGTGTCCGGATTCATGGGCGATGGTGAATGCCAAACCCAGGCCTGTGTCCTCATTAATGGTACAGCTCCGGTACTTGCTGCACATGCCACTAATTGGAGCAAAACCTGCAAAACCAGTGAGTCAGTTTTTACATTACAGTCGTGACGGTTCCAACATAAACTGTAATTGATTGATTACAATAACCACTGTCAAGCTGTGTTTACTCCCACTTAACAAATTTTTTTACTTTGCCATGCATCAGTGCAAAATCAAGAGGATTCTCTCAGACGGGAAGCAGAAAACTCACCCTAGTCTGAGCTAGTTGTGGACTGCATGCACAAGAAATATCAAACACACCATAACTGGGTTAAAACTCCTCCATATGTTAAAATACGGGACTCTGTGGGAACATTCCTAGATCCCCCTGCTACCTTTCACTTCACCTTTAAACATTCTTTCTCTGTCTTCACTTCTTTCTCATATCTCTCATTCTCTATTAAACTCCTTTTTACTATTCAGCTCCCTTTATGCCTCTCTGTCCATTCTCCTTCTGTCTCTCCTCCTCACATATATTCACACACACACACACACACACACACACACACACACACACACACGGCACCCCTGGCTCTGAATCAAAAAGGATAATACCCATGGGGGCCTCCCTTAATGTTTTTGTCTCAGTGTCTCAGGGAGAATTTAGCCTTGTGTTTTGTTATTTTACGGCTCTAAGCCATTCACCGTAGAGTGCAAAACCCCCAAAGTAATGTTCTCATATACATAACTAATGTGAATAATGACATTAAACATAAGCAGGCAGATTGACTGTGAGAACTGCTGTTTAGTTCCTTTTTTTGTGTCAGGAAAGAGGTAGATCATTGAGATTATATACTGGTTTTGAAATATGGAGGAAAACATTGTACCAGTAATGCAAATAAGCTGTGTTATATACTGACTGGTAGCACTAATGGTCATTTTGCCTTGCACCTGGGAATTAGTCAGAACTAACTCTCTTCTGACGGCACACACACACACACAGAGGCACACACAGACCTTTGAACGATTAGGGCTAATGCTAGCCTCAACACTTTGAAGTCAAAACTTAAGTCTGGGGTTTGAAGGTAGTGTGTGTTTGTTCATACGTACGTGTGTGTGTGTGTGTGTGTGTGTGTGTGTGTGTGTGTGCGTGTGTGTGTGTGTGTGTGAGTGTGCGTCGCTCTGTGTTTCTCTGGGACACAAAATGGACGTTTTTTCTCACAGTGTGGAAGAAGAACAATGTGTTGGCATGGTCATTACCACAAACAAGCTGTTGTTAGTTTGTTAGATGGTGTACACTCACGATGACTGAGTGTGTGTGTGTGTGTTTGAAGTAGCTGAGCTTGGTCTATACAGATAATAGCTAAAGAGCAGTTTTTTGAAAACATGATTAGCATGTTTCATTTTCTGAATTTATAGCTTCTATTCTTCTGGTGTTGCGTCTGCAATAATGTGTGTTATTTTCTATAGGTCTGTATTTTATAAACAGCTATGAATATGTTTCAGATTTGCCCTTCTGACAATGCTTTTTTATTCTTATTATTTTTGTCTGCTGTTAAACCTCAAATTTTTCCACATTACTATATACAGTGTGCGATACTGTGGGGCTGAAAAGCTGCAGATTTTTTCAACATCTGGTTTGGCTGATGTGACCCTCAGTCACACTGTGTGACAGGGGACAGGCGCACCTTCCCAGAGAAAGACAAACTACATATTTCTATCAAGAGCAAGAAACAAACAGAGAATAGGGACAGGTGGCATTTATGTGACTTTGTGAAATGGAGTGAGCGTCACAGACTTTCTCACTTGTCATTTTAATATTTGGATCAGTATTTCCTCTTGTCCTTGCATTTTCTTGGGATCCTTTATACGGTCCCAAATTACACTTTCAGGCATTTTGTAACTGCTGAAATCTACTTCTTAGTGTTGAAGATGTACCAAGAGTGTCACAGGGTTCATTCTTCCAAGAGCAGATGTCGAGTCCTGTGAGGAGGATGGCGTGGTCGTGGTGTCGGCCCTCTCTGCCTCCCAGTGTGGACTGCCAGTGGCAAAAGCTGTTCAGTGTGTGGTCTGCATGGTGGTTGATCACCAAGCCATCCTGTGAGATGACACAGATAAAAGGAGGCAGATAGAGAGACAGTATTGTCTTTATGGAAGGAAGCTGTGAGCACAAAGTGTTATGGACTTAAATTAGACAAATGTCAAATTAAATTACAGCCTTCCCCTTTCCCTCTACTTAGACAAATATAAATAAACCCATCTCATAACTTCATAGAATGAGAAAAGGCAATGCCATAACATTTATTGCAAATTTTTGGATTACCGGGTCCTTGCCAGGTCTTTACAATCAATTACCAAGATCTTTAGACAGGTGTATGTTAAAGGCAACATGAAGATGTGAAACCCTTGCACTGATAAAATAAGTGTTGCTGCTAGGAAGACAAACGCCTGGGACATTTTTGTCATTTTTGGCATTCCTCCCGCTGGTAATTGCCTCTTAAGGAAGATTAAACTCTATTAACATCACAGGTGGATGAAAACCAGAATCCGTTCTCCTCGGCCTGCTTGACTCTTTTTCTCTGACAGTACCCCACCTGTTTTTCTCCGCTTCTGTCCCTCTCTCTCTTTTTCTCTTTTACTCAAGCTGTCCTTCCATCTCCTGCACTCTACGAGAATTTCCCTCCTAAATCTGGCAAAGATCCAAGGAAATGTATACCCTGTAATTAACCACTGCAAAAGTCCTTAGTAGTTCCTCGGGACCTCGGGAAAATCTCTGAGAGACCTAAGAGATCTGGACCTTCAGGCATAAAACAAATAAACAAACAAATGATCTGTTTTTTGCAGTTTTTGATGTTTTGAATTCAATTCGTGCCTGAAGCTCCATGACGTGTACAGCTAACACAGGGCAGACACTTAGCGGTGTTCTTGGAGTCCCTTTAACCGTATGAATACAAATCCCTTTTACGTGAGAGATTTTCAAACCAATTTTAAAATGCAACCATCACAGTGTTTGTTGTTTGAGAGGCCGGACTTTTGGACATATTAGGGTTTTCACCTGCCAACGCTTACAGGCTTTGAGATGCTTACCTGCTCTTCATCCAGAAGCACGAGGCCCACTATCACTATGTTGATGTTCCCCCCTATTGTACCGTCTTTGAAGAGACTGGAGACCTAGAAGGCACACAAACAAATGTTATTACATATTGCTAACTCTACTGTTTACAAAATCATTTCAATTGTCTACAATTGCCTTATCAAAGTCATGTCACAATGACAGTGTTTTCAGCTAGTTATCAAGGTAATATTTTCTCTAAAGTGACTTTGACAACAGTTAAACGATAGCTTCACATTCTTTCAAATCTGTCCTCATCATCATATCATGATCATATCAAGTGATTTTACAGTCTTTTTAGAGCAAAATTAGCTTTTCTTGTTTCCCCACACAGTATTTCCTTGCTAGTGTAGGGATAGGTACACAAAGCCTCACATAAGCTTCAGCTGAACTTTAAAATGCATTTTGCACAGAACAAGGACTATGGATTTTGTCCCCCATCACTTTCATCAGAGTCACGTTAGGAAGAGATCTCTTCACACCAAGTATGAAGAGGAGGAATGAGTACAGTGAACAATAACTCTTTAACATGTACATATGGGCATGTGAGTTAACTTAAGACAGACTTGAAAAAATGTGAACTTATTCTTTTAAGAGTTGTCAGTCTTGGCTGCAAGACAGTCAAGGATTCTTACCAAACACAGGCACTGTTATCCAGTTAAACCTAATGTAGTCTGGAGTGGGGGAGGTGAGCATACATGGCTTTTGAACATGTTTTTTTCAGAGAGCGTTGGATGGCTTAGCTCAGTAAAGTGACATTTGAAGTGTTATTCTGTCTTCAGACATGCAGGATCAGTCATTAAAATATTCAAATTTAGAATAAAGTACTAACAATTTTACTCCCAACTAAATATACATGTTGCTTATTGTATCAAAATAACTCCCAATTACCCCATTACAATCTTACAGCTAATAGCTAATCACTGTTTCTCACCATCTTCCTTAATTTGATCTGAAAATCTTCTCTTAATCATTAATACCAAGCACAATTTCCATTTTCTTTCCATTCTGTGTCTGCCAGATGTCATAAATTTAAAGGTAAATGTGAAATCATGGTCAAGCTTACTAGCACTACGTTAAGTCTTGATATAAATACTGTTATACTTTTGATCTATAAATTTGTGCACCATGTAAACACATACAATAGAGAGGTCTGTGTCAAATGAGACAACACACCATTGGCATTCCTGTAGAAATAACACACAAACCCCTTTTGATGGTATCGCTTAGCTATGACAGCCACAACTGCTGTTTCCAATTCAGCATCTTGTACTCGTGCAGATATCTGACCATCAATCATAACAGTTTGGGCTTTGAAAGTGGACTCCTGATCTTTTGCTCTTGTTCGCTCTCTATCTTTCTCTCGGGCCCTGTGAATACCTCAGGTGCCACTCACTAAGCCTTTTTTTTCCCCTTTCAGGAACTCTCTCATTCATTCCTTATGTTCCTGATGTTTGGTCTTCCTCTGCACTGACTCATGAGAAGACACATGGCTGTGGTTTGTTACCAAATTCAAGCTAAATTCTGAGGTCAAAGAGGCAATCAAAACCACTTACTTAAACTAAGATCTCCTGGAACACCAGTGTTTGACAGAGTTTCAGATTCGCACAATTCAACAGATACAGTGAATCATTGTGTTTTTACTGCCTCATGAAAGAAATAATCACCAGTTTCCATAGAGCTTCAGTGTTTTGTAGTACATAATGTACAGTGTGTTTTTTGTAAATCTGTAATTATAAAATGTTTTTGAAGTCTTTCCACTCTGCCGCGAAGAAAACATAAATCTAGGCAAATGCTGGAGTGGCATATCAGATTTAATTTTTAAGAAATATTAAATCTCCTTTTTAAGACCCATGAGAGCTGGCAGGTGGGGTAGGGGGCTGGGTGTTTTTTTGTGAAACTCCATACTGTATTTACTAGGTGACTCCTCTGAGGCGGGCAGCGACTGCTCCAACTTGGTTTCTACTAGAGGGAACTATGTTTTCAAAATAGACGGATTATCTTTGGATTTGTCAGTCAGTTATTAAGTAGCAAAACGAGCGTGATGGAATTTGCTTGCAGATCAGCTGAGAGGGACTTGGGGGGAGGGGGGGGGCACTGTGTTCGTCGCGGCGATGATCTCACCCAGATATCAGTTTCATGTTTTCAGATGTGCTCTTTCTGATAAGTGAGAAGGGAAGACTGGGGTGTCAAGTCACTAAACCCTAAGCTATGGCAAACTTCAAATGAATTTATGTATGGCTTCCAAATCAATTTCTGCTGATATTTGCCTTTTATATGCTGTTTAATGACAAAACATATAAGAACAAGGTTTGGCAAGTGTATAACATGCCAAAACTTCATTTGATGAGAGGAAATAAACTAACACCAGGCTTTGTTGTACTGTTGTTAAATCTACTTGTAAATTATTTTTTACATGTTGATGCATTGCAAGACTCTCCTTTCTTACATAAAGTTGAAAGACATGGTGTAGCTAGTAGACAAACATACCCCACATCACATTTGTTAAAATAGAGTCAGCCATGCTACTGGCTAGGCACAGTGATGCTTTGAGCTAAATCCTAACATCAGCATGCTAACAATGACAATGTTAGCATGCTGATGTTTAGCAGGTATAATGTTTACCATGTACACCATCTAGTCTAGCGTGTTAGCATTCTAACATTTTCTAATTTGTGCTTAACACACAGTACAGCTGAGGCTGATTTTACAAGTATTTAGTCATAAACCAAAATATTGGGAAAATGTAAATTTTGATCTGATGATGCTGCTAGATGAAAAGTTAAGGGATCACCAAAGTGATTGATCTTGAGGGGGACATTAATGTCTGTACCCAATATCATGACAATCCATCCAATAGTTGTTGAGACATTTCACAATAAACAACAAATATTTGTACTAAAGAGGTGGACCGAATGACAGACCGACATTACCATCCCTACAGCCAGGCTGCTAGCGTGGCTAATGAGTTGGTTTACACAAATAGTAATACATCACACCCCAATAAAATCCATCAACATCTTTTATGATGCTCCTATGATGTCAAACACTGCAGGTATAATTAGTTTCCCTCACCATATTAAGCACAGTAAGAACATATGTGGTAATGTTCTCGTGGCCGTGGTTGTCCATCATCTTCCTGTCCACCACCACCAGCATCTCCACGTTGAGCCTCTGATTGGCCTGGTTCTTCATTAGCACTGCTCTTTTGTACCTGGGGATGAACTTGTACTCATCTGGAAGGATAAAGACATCCCCTTCTGGAGGTTTGGGCATGTCTGAATAAAACAGGATAAAGGGAGTGAAAATTCAATAAATATTTAACTGTTTAAAAAAAAAAAAATGTCGGGCATTGAACAGACCAAACTGAATGAAACGTTATGAAGCACACTGTGGCTGCAGAGTCAACATGATTAGGAACAAACTGTTGTACAGTATAGTGGGTTGTAAATGATTTTATGATTGATTGAAAAACAATAGCTCATAAAATAGCAATTTAATAGCAGTTATGACGTCCATTACAAATATACAACCCTTCCTTCCCACAGATATGATTTTATATTGCGCAATATTTGACAGGAACCTATAGCCACCAGTCAAATGACCACCTTTGCCTGCGAGTGTTAACCAGCGATTCTGGGAAGTAGCTGACAACCATTCTGGATGATTAACTATACTCTTACTTTCATGACCTGATGTCATGGATAAACTGCAAACTGAGCTCTTTTTTTCTGTTGTTGACTCTGGCAGTCTCAGTGTTATGCTACCATTAAGTAAAGTGTGAAACCACAGTATGTGGTTGTACATTAGCAGCAGCTACAGCAAGTCATGTCTCT
The DNA here is from genome assembly GCA_008360985.2 of Macquaria ambigua. Lineage (NCBI taxonomy): Eukaryota > Metazoa > Chordata > Actinopteri > Centrarchiformes > Percichthyidae > Macquaria > Macquaria ambigua. Next base: position 36,506 of record VMKM01002165.1, on the reverse strand, counting down.
ACATGGAACAGTTATATGAAAGCTTTACATGCTAAAAATAAATCCATTTTGCTCTTAGTGTAGTCATCAGAGAGATCTATGAGCATTGTCATATTCTGTAGACAACACAGTGTTAGATGATGATAGACAAGGGCCATTTCTTGATTCATTACTAGAAGTAAAAGCAATCCATGTACAGTATTAACCTATTTCTGTTTGTTAGTAAGGGTTATTTTGAATGGTGCCCAAAATTATGTCAGTGTGTCATAGATAAGATAAGCGTTATTTTCCCCTAAGGGGAAGCTGTATTATAAAAATGATGACGTAAATAGCAATGAATTCACAATACAAGCTTATTGTGAAAACTTATCAGCACTTTGTTAAGTGAATATGTGACTCAGACAAACACAGACTTAATATTAACATCAAATGCCCAGCTCTGCCCTGTTTTTAACTCTCCTTTTGAAGCTGGGACGCCTTCGGGAAAAAACGTCACATCCATGCTCACTTCTACACTATGACATGAGGTTAATAGTACATACATGTCAAAGCAAAGCACAGCCTGAAACTATCGCAGCTTGTGACATTATTACCTCAAATCTTCACTTGTTTTCACATTATCAAAACGTTCACCCATCAATGCCTGACTGCGATAAACTATAAAGGCTAGAAAGTTTGCTTATATAGGCGGAAAGCAGGTGAGCGACCAAAGTGCCTTTTTGACTAAAACATGGCACAGGTGTTCAGTGATGTCATCCTGTGGGAATGTAAACATCAGTGTGTTTTCACAGGGGACAGACAGCTGGGGTTCTGCAGGGTAATGGTGGTGGTACCAGTCCAATCCCTGCCTGCTCTCTTTCAAATGACCCCTGTGACACCAGCAGTGTTAACTGATCTTGGTGGTAATTTCTTGAGAGAAAACATTCAGTCACAGTGTAAAGTGAACATAAAACATTTCCCTTAACCTTTCACAGGTTGTCACTAATGTCACCAGAAATGTCAACATGGATTGAGATAATATTCCTCAGAGGAAACATTTGTCATCACGTGAAATACAAATCAAAACCTCTTCTGAAAGCTTCCTACCCCGAGGATCATTTTCCACAGAAATTTACCAAACATGTCGATTTGCCATTCTGTTCAAAGGTTCCAAAGTCTGTTAAAAATTGACTGATAAGTCAAAAATGCAGTCACCTCTAAAAAAGCTGCATGTCTGGATTTATAAACCCCCCTCTTGTTAAGTCAGTAAAAACACACATCTTGTTTTCTCTTTTTAACACAACAGGGGCTAATGATGTGTTAACGACAGCACGTTAGCACAGAAAACGTTACTTTAATGTAGGGTTACAAAATGATGCACCATGTGTTGGTCTTACTACATGAGTACTGTAAGTATCTTGCAGCCGTCTTGGCAATATTAGCATTCATTGCAATAACCTTAACATGGGAACATATTAATGGTGGTGTCTCTGTGTTCCCCTTACACCAACAAACACAACCCTGGGAGGTTGACCTTTAACAGAGTTAGCCGGAAATGTCAACAAACAGAATTATTATCATATGTCAATCTTTTTCCTCTTCCCCGTGACACTGCAAGTGGTGTGATAATTCCTCAAAATGTGGCTTAGCTTCTTTGAGTTCAAACCACTAATTTAGTTATATCTGGAAATTTAAGAATATTATGACAGTGCCTAAAATGTGCAATGTGAGACGTATGTCTAGGTGGGAACATTCTTATTTAAGTGTCAAATGTTAACCATTTTCATTTGAGAGATCAAAAAGGTCAAAGGTGACTACATGATATTTTTCAGAACAACATGTGTTACGTAATCTAATTTGATGAGTTCAAGTAAAAAAGACCCAAAAGGTAAATATCCCTTAGGTGGGAGAATATAGGTGAGTAAGGTTAACCTCATTATAAAACCTGATTGGGTTGTTGAAGTATTTAAAAAGACATCTTGTATCATAAGTGCAGAAAAGTTCATGCAATGTTTCTCTCTTTTTACTTCTCTGCGTGTCCAAAAACTAAAAAGTAAACTATAAACAGAAAACTAAATACATTTGTCGTACTTACACTCCATCTCCTTGTTTACTTAATATATGCATGGGAAGCAGGTGCAGGAATGTTTAATGCAACTCAACATGAAGATGTGGTATATGAGAGTGCACTTTGTAATAATGCTGCATGCTTCATGTGAATTAGAATGAGAAATTGCCCTTACATACATTTCTTCCGTCTCCCACAGAAGTGTTGCCTCTGCTTCTCGCCATGTCTGTAGTCATTGTCATGGTGATGGCTGTTGCGCTGGTGACCACTGCCATGATGCTCCATCTGGTCACCATGACTGTTGTTGTTATCGTCGCCATGGTGATAACCTTGGATGTCACTTTGCTCTTTTTGCTGGCCCCTGTGTTGACCTTCAGTAACGGCGTTGTAGGTGGGGTCTGTCTGTGAGTTTGTGGATCTCTTGGTGACAGAGTGTCTGTGTGATTTGTGATGAGTTGAATCTGTGGATCTCTTCTGAAGCGCCCGAGGCTCGTGACCTCTCTGCTCTGTCCGGGAGTCCCTCTCGCTCTTGTAGAGGATGTGTGGCTGGTGACTGGAGGGTGCTGTGAAGTTCTCCCTCTGAGCGAGGTTGCGGGACACGGGTCTCAGGAAGTAGTCTGCCTCCTGCGTTCTGATCAAACCTGACTAGAGGCAAAACAGAACAGTCCCATTAGCTTTACAGCAATATCTCTTCAACCTATTTAGCCTGGGCAAATCTGTTGCTGCACCCATGTTAATTTGTATGCACTCAAGCCATTTTTTGGGGACCCAAAAGAAACATACCCACCCAATTTTGGATGCAAAAATGTATATTGTTTGACTTTTTACATCTACTTTCCCAGCCTTTATTCAAGTACCTACATAAAATATTTAAAAGTGACCAGTAAAGTATATATTGTTGGTGTCCAACACCTCAACAGCTGACACATTCTCTTCCACTCAAAAAGTAGCCTAAAGGGCTGCAGTCATATATTACAAACGAACAAAATAATAACCTTCTCTAGCTATTCGTTTAGCTTCCCAATCTACCTCTGTCAGCAATTAGTCAAAATCTGACTCTTGGGTCACTGCGAACCTAACCCCCCTGAACCTCTGTGCTGCTCAATTACTGGCCGTGTTTCTTCATGTTCAACATCTGTTTTGCTGTTCAGGGTCAGGCGTTATCTCAGCAAAATCTAAATAAGACTCTCGGTCAGATAGAAAGAGTTTTAAACAAAATGGGCTGGTGTGAGGATGAAAAGAGGTGGTCTCTCTCTTGTAAACAATGTATATGCTTCTCAAGGTTTAGACATTCCTTACTTTAATATTTACCTGTGCTGTATTAGAAGCTCCTAAAGTATTATCTGAATATAATATGTAACAAACACTTTTTAAAATACGTTCTTTCAGTCTTTGAAACTGCTGTTATGGAGAGCCATATGAGGGCGAGGGCCCCACTTAAAGAACCAGTGCCTTATGCTTTCGATTTTAGGGGATAAGTTATGAGAAAGCCCATTATAAATCTCTTCAGTTGACCTTATTCTCTCTCTCTCTAGGTCTATAGACTTTCTTTTTCTTTCCCAAAGAGACTGACACTGAGACATTTTCAGTTTTCATATTCCATTTTCAATAAACTTCTATCAGCGCAGCCGATTCAGACGCTAGGAGATTACTTTCTCTCGCTCTCTGCCTCTCTCAGTCTCTCCAAACACGCACCACATTTGTGTTGACAGTCAACTGGCACCAAGTGTTTGGACTGTAACTGCTCTTGGCAGGAATAGTGGTTTCCCTAAAATACGTTTAATTGACTAACTTTCTTTTTCACCGTGAGTGGAGTGTGAGGTCCTTCGTCCCTGCAGCCAGTCCGCTGGCTGACAGAAACAGGCTGACACAGTGGCAGTGGTGAGGCTGTGGCTGGCCCGGTGTGTGTATGACAGTCTCAACACATTACATGTGTGTATGAGAGACAAAAAAGAGTGGGCGTGGAAGCTGGGAAGACGGATATTATATATGTGCAAGTGCAGCTGAATGTTTTTGTTTTTGTGCGTACCTGTGTGTGCATTCATCTCTTGTTGCAATTAGTCAGTCTTGCAGAAGCAGACCTCTATTGGTGATGTGTTTGATCATGCTATAATGATCCCCACTACTGATTTTCCCCATTTCATCATCACTTACTCACCCGGGCCTCTACCTCGGCCAGTCTATCAACCACAGATCAGGAAACCAGTGAAACAGAGTCCTTGGAAAATGCTGTGACTGTATTAAGCACTGAATTTGAAAATGATGAACTCTGAGAATACAAGCCAGCACAGATGTGTAAGCTGTGACCGCAATGACTGTACAGTTTACAGCTTTCATCACGTAGTGTGGCAAAAGAAAGTTATCCTGCATTTATGTTGCATTTGTGCATTATTGGTTCTACAGCAGCCAACCTGGCTTAGTCTCTCAAATGTTATAAAAATACTAGTGCTCAAACTTTGCATAATTTAACAGCAAATAGAGAACAATGACATTTAAAAAATATTCATGCATCTGTATGACTCCTAAAGTGCAAGAACTTAATAGCAGTTTATTGTCAAATGTAGGCTCCCATGTGGGGAACACTCCAGCTCTTAACTTTTATGCCCTTACCACAAGCCAGTGGAGAGCAGTTGTTGTTTACAGGTGTTTCTGTGTTGGATAATGATCATTTCCCACCGTACAGTAACTGGTGTTTGGCAGACAAAAGGTAACCACAAACAGCGACGCAGAAACATATTTGGAGACGTATTTACAACCGGAAACACACTTTTTGGCCCAGTACTTATTGAGATGATTACAATCTTTTAGGCCGTTTAAAAATCAAACAAAAAAACAATGGATGCTTGTCCTCAAGTCTCCTCAAGTTGCTACATCCGCAACTCACCATCACTGTCATTTCTATTCTCTGTGTTAAAGCCCCCGAAAAGCACAGCTGTTGTTTTCCTCACCATTCATGACAGTGTTGCACCCAATTCTATGAGATGGCTCTGACTATTAACGATTGACCCTGATATACCCTCCGGTTTTCTTTGGGGAATAAGAAAGAACAGGGTGGGGGGATCAATTATTGAGAAAAAAAAGAAAGAGAGAAGAGAGAGGCTTGCTAATGCATTACCACCTTCCTCTGTACTGTAGCTTGCCTGCCAACGGTCAAGAAATAATCCTTGCCGGGAACCCAATCCAGGATCGTTGGTTCCAGTCACATGTGACAACCGGTGCGTGATCCTGTCATCCGCATGGCACCCGCCCCGGAGCTGTGTAATCACAGGCGATTGTCATAATTTGGTTCCAAGTCACGGTGAGGCCTCTGACCTGAGCTGCGCTGCTGTCAACCTTGAAAATTTCTCATGCTACGTACTTATTCTGTCTTGGTGGGTTGTTTGGGGGTAGGTTGAGCATTGAGGCTTTAGTGTGGAGCTAAGCAGTTCTCCAGGAAAAATGAGTGCCATGTGATAGTTAACAAAAAGGTTTCTGGGGATTTGGTATCCTGATCCTAACAGTAGAGAGCTGAAGCTTTTGGAGGAGGCATTTTTCTTTTTTATGTTGTTTTTGCCATGAGGATTTATTTTTGATCAGCTCATACCAAAGGTAGTAAAATGAGATGAGACAAATCTCATCTCAAAGAAGAGGAAATCCATGATGGAAAGATACAATCATAGGACTTACACCTGCAGCCTGTAGACTGGACTGTTTAGTTAGGAGTTGTTATAGAAACTGCCATGTTCTGATATATATTAAAGAGTAGTCTGGAGTTGACAGGGTCATCTGGCTGACGTTCAGTCTTAAGAAGAACGATGTATTTATTGTGAAGATATGTTCAGAGCTGTATTACTTACAGTGAGCTTATTTTCAACTGCATGCTGCAAACTCCATCTAACTCACGTAGTAAGACATTTCCAAACATGGCTTTGCTTCCACTGTTGTTTATATCTGCATAGGACACTGCACTACTCAGAGCAGTATGCAGATGTGTGTGCATTTATACAGAAAACAATTCAAAGTAGAATCATGCCGAGGTAGTAATTTAAAAAATGGTGCAACCTCAGCCAAAGTCTTTCTAACAATTCCACTTGCTATGTCAACAAGTATGACCGTCATAATAGCTACGACTGCATTTCATGGTTGGGATGTTCTCTCTCTGACTGCCACGTCTGTCGCTTCCCTTTCAGCACCGCATGCATATGCTACATTCTACAGTTTCTATATCCAGTCTGGTCTGTCTTTTCACCACTGGTGCTGAGGTTTTGGGGTTTTTTGCTGTCATCATGTTCGGTGCAATATAGATTCACTGGCTGTATTATACTGCATGTCAAAATGTATTGTGGGCTATGTTACACAATTATTCCCAAATAGGGTTCTGGAGATCTTCAGGGGTCCTTGATGAGGTTCAAATTCCAGGGTCCCTCAACAAAATAAGGGATTTATGGAGATCACTGTGAGCTTATTTTCAACTGCATACTGCCAACTCTCTCTACATACTGTACATAGGGATGTACTTTAAGTACATACTGTATAGAGAGATGTACAGTATATAGTGAAATCAAAGTAGATCATTGGTTCCACTTTCCCTGCAGTATGACAACTGTCTATTTCTATATAACTTCAAATTTGTTTCTAACAACTCTTATCTTCTCAAATGTTGATTCCTTATGATCCTCATGATTTCTGTACCTTTTTGTGACGTTTTCACATGAAAATCAAAACCCCTTTGTTGCAAAGCGGAGTTAGGGATGAGCTACTGGTATGGCTTGTGTTTGAGGCTCCATCATAACAAGAAGCACAAGTCACTCTCCACACATCCTCTTGTTTCATCTCATCTGCGTCTACTGTCACACTGACTGGATGGACTGTTTTGTCCTCAAGACAGATCAATGCCCCTTATTGTTTAATGAATTCTGTCTTTATGTTTTTTGTCCTGTGCTTAAGATATTCGATGCAGATGTTCATGTTATATTATTGAACTTTCGTTAGTAGGTTCTGTGTTCTTCTAAAGCATGCAAATTTTATATCTAGAGTGCAGAATAAGCTTTTATTTGTAGGCAGAAACCAGACTCGAAATTGTACAGAAAACCATATGTAATGCCAGTTTACTGTCTGTATAATGAATTCAAAATGTTTCTGTCTTAAACAAAGCAACATGCATCCTCTTTGTCTCCTTAACCATAACAGCCAACATACCCCACAGATAATCTTTTTATGATGTCTTTAGTCTGTAAACTCTGCACAGTCTTTAAGCTTAAGCTTGGCCTTACATGCATCCGCTACTTCCTCAGAGTATGTGTGTGTGCAAGCCACTATGTTAGGAGATTAGGTCAGCTAGTGCCTTTCCTAAATAGCCAGAGTCATCAGATTACACACTGCGTTCTACGAGGTGCAAATAGCAGTCATAAAATGCTGAAACACTACTTGGGAGGGCGCAAACAGCTGGACTCTCTGGAGTCAGACGCATCCAGACAAGCAGAGACAGGAATGAGGGGGGTGCAGGAAAAAAATCATAGGAAAACGGAACTGAGGGAGAAAGCATTCAGTGCATTACAAGGTGCACCTGATTGTGTGCAGTATATGGTTCTCTCCTTCGTTTTGTCTACCTCTGAATGTAGACCAAAAGAGACACATACATAGAGTTCAAATTTATTACTTAGGTTTTTTGGTCCAAGTTTGCTTTTTCATTTTATTCCAAGAATATGAGAAGTACAGTATATCTGAGAGCTTAGACACTTTAATACAGCAACTAAGAATAATAATCAGATTAATTTATTAACCAACCTTAGTTTTATGTACTGTATCCAAAAACAAACAAAAAAACAAAAAAACAAAAAAAAACAAACAGCAAGACAAGAACTTAAGTTAAAAAAGAAGTGGAGAAGTTGCCATCACAAAAGAATTAAGCTTAAAATTTCCAAACAACATTTTTTTTGACAGACCAAAGTGCAGCAATAATTCTTTACTGTGTTTGGTTCATGCAAACTGGTTCCATGATGGCTATATTTCAAGCAGTTAAAGGCAGGGATTCAAACTTTGGCTCAATGTTGACTGGGCTTATTGGAAAGCTGGGAATGATACTCTGACATTGCACTTCAGGACTAGACACCATTCCTTAATCAATTAGCTATTTCACTTCAAGCTGTACCTTAGTCATCTGTTGGCTAGCTGTCGAGAGAACATTACACCAACTGGATGTCGATCAATTTGGAAACAACAAATGTTCCAAACTGACTTAATTCCACTCTCAGAGACACATGCATGTCTCAGTACCTAATCTACTTTGTATGACTGAGAAAACCATGAGTTATGTTAGCAAATGATAAAACTACTAACAATCCTTTAAGGTCATTTGATTGATCTTTACTGTCTGATTTGAAAATTGATTATAGCAACCTGCCAAGACCACACTGCCTGCTTTTCAAAGCATCATCACATCAATAGAGCATCCTTCATATATTCCTGGAAATCCCAGAGGTGGGACGAGTGTGCAGCATTCTATTATTACTACTACTACTAGGCCTGAGGCAAGAAACACACCCGTCCTTTTACAAGAGGAAAACACATGACCTCCAAGTGATTTGTAGTGGGAGGACATTTCGCATTTCCCTTTGGTACAAAAGAAAGGTGTGCGTTAGAAGTCTGAGTAAAATTAGATTAGACAAACAGATTCTGATGTATGTGAAGCTCAGGGATAGTGAAGTACATTTAGAGGCTAAAACAGACAGAAACAGAGCTAGAAGTGTCCCCTATTAATGTTTACTAGTTTACAGAGTGATTGATGGTTATATGTATACAGGTACATTTATACGACATTAAATGGAAGCCTTTGGGAAAGGCATTTAGGCTTCATAGGACCCAGTTGTTACTGCATTCTGTGTTGTGCTACCATCAAACTAAACCATGTATATGTGTACGGAAAAAGGTTCTGTGAAATATGTCATTGAGGAAAGCAGGTAACTATTTCTACTTTGGGGTAGTACGACAGACTACTCTCCAAGTTAACAAGACTAAGAGTCTATGGCCATGCTGGCAGCTCTGTGAGGCTGTACTTAGGCACAGTGGCGTTTTGAGCTAAATGCTAATGTCAGCATGCTAACATGCTCACAATGACAATGCCAACATTCTGAAGTTAAGGAGATGTAATGTTTACCATGTTCACCACCTTAGTTTAGCGCGTTAGCATGCTGAGGTTGATGTGAATGTCTGCAAGTATTTAGTCACACCAAAGTATTGTAAGTACAAATTGATATTTTGACCTGGTGATTTTGCTAAATGAGAAGTTAAGGGTCAGTAGACTTTATCCAATAGATGTTGAGATATTTCAGTCTGGACCAAAGTGGTGGACCAATGGACCAACATGGCCATCCCTAGAGCCATACTGTTAGCATGGCTAGAAATCACACAAGATATAGGGAAAAAAATAATGATTCATGGTGTAAGAGTGCAATGCCTGCATGTCACTCTACTCACCCCTCAACTCCCTCAACCCCATAAAAGCCAGACTAAAGAGGATTACGCTGCAGCATAAAGTCGACACAGAGAAGGACCTGCTTTATGATCTCCTCTTTCACATGTGTGTCACTGTGCAGATTCCCAAACCATCTGCCAGGTGAACAGAGTCAGGTCTGCCTTTTTTATTCCACCAAATCCTTGCTTGTAAGTATGAGATTTTTATGGTTGAACTCCCTACTGTCATCAAAGCGGGTCTAACCACTATATGGGCTGCCAGAGGAGGGGAGTTGAAAAGGCAACTTATACATAAGCTTTACAACGTAACACTTCTTACAAGGGGGTTTTTGGCACTTCAAAATGCCAGAGAGGGAACAATGACCCTTATAGCCTTCATTTGTACATCTTTCTCTCTCTTTCACTCTGATCTTTTTTTCTTATCTTTCTCTTTGCATCCATCAGCCAGCCTGAGAAAACACTGACATACAGGCTGTGTAAGTCACTCTAAATGCAGGTGAATAATATTAAATAACATTAAAGGATGACTACAAAGATTTCCATCTTTACACCAAAAAATGCATGTGAATAAAATCTATTAAAGTCATACAGTGTTTACAGCAACCAGTGCAATTAGGGCTAATGCATGGCCAGCAATGGTGACAAAGAGAACTGAAGAGACAGAACAGAAAACAATCCGCATTACATGCAGAAATATAATAAAATATTAAATATATAAATATATATATTAAAATATATTAAAAATATACATTCACAAAAACAAAAAAAAACAAAAAACAAAACCAAGACACCATCCATGTTCATCACTGACTAACTTCTTATCTTCCCCATATTTGTATTTTGCCATAGTAAACATGGTAGTAAGCTTTTTGTTTGGTTTCTACTGCTGTCCATGTAGGCTACAGTAGATTCTGCTGTATGTGATTTTTAGTCCAGGTTCAATTCTGAAAACATAACTGCTTTATCTGAGTAAAATTTCTCAGATGACAGAGCAAATAAGGGTGATGGAATGATTTCATTTAAGCGGTGTAATGCAGCAGTTGCAGGCCAGGTGCTCTCACTGATAAATGGTACAGCTATTGATCTGGGTTCCTCTGGTCAATATTTACCTGCCTCCTGCCAAATAGGAACCTGACCAAAGTGCAAGGTCTCCTATGAGCTCTCAAGTAGCCTAGTGAACTTTGTTACCAAGTTTTGACCAGTCATAGCTGCATATAATCTGGAACACCTGGAGCGCATTAAACAAATGTAAATATGAGTGCATGCCACACACATAAACGCATACACAACAGTCAGATAATCAAGGAAAACCCGTTCAAATGCATACCTGGGTTACCCTACATCAAAGGCAGAAATGTATATTACCAATATGCTATTCCTAATGTAGATGAATCATGATTTTATTTGAATGTATGAATGAATGTAAAAGCTCATCTTATATTCAGTATTCGAGTCATGTTGTGACAATGTATATATTGGCAAAAATATGCAGTTCAGCACATGATAAGAGACATTTTGGCATCTTTTGAAAAATGATAACTATTTTTAGCCTTCCCCAAGAATCTAAATACTTCTGTCTGCTGATGTATCTTTGCAATTCCCTAATCACATCAGAAAAAGTCAAATTCTCATTGATGCACTGACCCAGACCATCCTAGCCAGCCTCAGTCGTGAGAACCCCATTTACAGTCTCTGCAGCCCTGGACCTTTTGGCTGAATCTTTTATTGGGATCTGGTCTGAAATGCAGACATTCACACACACACACACACACACACCACACACACACACACACACACACACACACACACACACACACACACACACACCACACACACACACACACACACACAGAAGAAGAAGCATCCCTGGAGATGTGCCATTCTCTGTCTGTAGTTTAAGAGGGCAATTCTCAGACACAGCAGTGGTCCTCTACAATGAAAATATAAACAGCAAACCAGCAGAGAGGCCTGGAATTTATTATTTAAAAATACAGAAAAGCCATGCTGAAGCGAAACGTGGTCATACTGGTTTTTAAGACATTTCTTAGGTTAAAAGATAGCAAATTTGAATGACTTTTGCCTTTTCTGCTGTGACAAAGTCCTCCAGACAACCACAAGTTTTACACATTTAAGAGTTTCTCAGCCTAGTGCCCAGTTGCTGCGCTTTGTCTTCAGTGAGTGTTGAGTTCTAAATGAATATGTGTGTATATGAGTTCAAGACTGAGGATTAGTTGTGTATTCAAAAAGTCCTTTGTTCTCTAGCCCAGACTGCTAAGAGGGCTAGCATAACACTTGGGTCCTTTCTGTTGTGGAGCTGCTTCATTTAGGCTTACTTAATGTCATTCTTACAGTAATGTTTCCTTTATATTCATGCAGAAGAGGAGGACCACCAAGGCAAGAATTGAAATTCAGCCAACATTCTCCACAGAACGCAAACAAGTCCAGGGGTACTAATTAGAATTTGTACATTTAGCAATATTAGCATACATCTTATAATAACGACTTTTATCCGGGACAAGTTGGATGTTTAACATGAAAAGTGGTACAAACAAGACTAAAAATACCCCCCAAACACCACAACTCTTTGGTTCACACAGTTCAATCCAACCTGATCTAACACATCATTTCAACACCAATAAATCTGCTCAATTTTGCATTTAGATATCATCTTATTAGTTGTGTAGCTTTTAGTATGTTGTATATCATGCTAATATGAACATTAATTACAAGTTTGCTCGCTACCCAGTTGCACCCCACCCTTCCTTGTAAGACAATTCAGTTCAATTAAATTTTCTATATACTGTATTTTGCAATTTGCACACAGTCAGTTCCCTACTTCTGGTGCCAGCTGTGTTAGATCTGCAAAAGAGTATTGCTCATGAGTTGAGAACCTAAAAGATGGCAAAAGATGCCACTCAGGCTTAGGAAATATTAAATAAAAATTTATATCTGTGAACTGTTTGCCATGAAAGCTGGTCAAACAGTGTGCTAAATAAGAAGATGAAATACCACCAAAACATTGTTTTGGCAGTTTTGGGGATTTTCCTGGCTGATTGACCAAACAGTCTGTGGTGTTCACAGACTTGACTTTTCCATTCATTAGCTATTCATTAGCTGATTTAGGCAAAAGTGCAGTATACATGGAATGAGCTAGAACTAATGATGCACGACGGACTAGAGGAAGAAACTTCTGTGTGTGACTTGTCAACTTAGCCAGTGGGTTTTTAAGTCAACTTAAGTCAAGTACAAGTCAATTTTCTGAACAGAACAGACAGACAATGCACTGACTCAAGTGCTGTGTGAAAGGCAGCCTCACAGTAGCACACTGAAAGTACTGCTTGATGAATGTGTATGTGTCAAAGAAAAGGACAGTGGACAGAAAATGTGGTTTTATCTAGATTTACTGGCTGGCTGTAATCAGATTTTTCTCCTGCTTTCGTTCTTCATTCCCCTCTCACTCTTTCCTTCAGCTCAGTGTCTGACTGGCATCTGGTGTCTTTTAACCCAAAATTGCAGTACATGTTAAGTATTTATGCTTTCAGTCATTTACCACTACTTAGTCTCCGCGCTAATTCAGTTTTTTCTAAAAGTTGAAATCCAAAATGGGTCATGGACCTCTCTCTTTCTCTCTCTCTCGAATTCAGCATGACAAGAACACTAATGCAGTGTTTATATTAGCAGAGGTCCCAGGATGAGCCAAATTTAAGAAATTTGGATCCAAGGCTATTTCTTCTAGGTCAGTGAGTGCAATTACAGTATTCACTTGGTAGGTCAATGCAGATGTTGCCAAAAATTAAAATAAAATAAAAATGTCCAAGATATATACTTTCAAATTAACTGACCCTTGAGTCCTTCTCAACCCATATCCGACTCATCTACTCCCTCCTTCTCATCCAAACCCTCCCGCAACCCAACTCTGTGCATGTTCAGACTCACCATCCCCATGCATGTGGACAGTGCCACCGAGGAGTTGACCCTTGACCTCAATGACCCCTGGTAAAAGCAGAGGTCGTCCTGGTGGTAGGCCCTCAGGCTCTTGGTGCCGTTCTTTCCCAGGACCTGGATGGTGAAGCCAGGTGCAATCAGGCTCTCCGAGGCCTCCCTCAGCTCCATGTGGAAGTCCTGCCCCAAGCCACTCAACCGGAAGTGGACCGTTTCGCCGCTGCTGCCGGTGTTTGATGAGCCTGCATCTGGGGTCAGGGATCTACGTCGCCTTCTGCGCTGGTGGTGGGCAACTTCGTGAGAGATGTAAACGCCTTGGTGGTTGACCTCATAGGGAGATACAAGCTCATATTCTGGATGAGAGGTAAAGGAAGACAGGCAGTGAAGAAGAGAGACACAGAAAATTAGGAGGTTATTGAGTGTTTGCAAAATGTGTGCCAAATGAAACACTGAATTTTAATTCAATGAGAACAGATAGAGAAAGCAAATTGAATATGAATATTTTGGATGGATGTATTAAATAAATAGAGGTGTCATGGGATCAAACAGTGAGATAGATTGCTGAGAGAAAGCTATGATGCTAGATGTCATGGACTATATTTTGTTAATGCAACTTGGCAAAAATAAAACACATTGTCCTTGTGGTCAGCCCTTACTAATTTGATCTGCCAACATAATTTACTGTGATATAGTGCATGCTGTGTCAGCTGCCACCTTGGGTGCATCACGGACTGAATAAAATCTAGAACCTTTTCCCTTCCTTTGTAAATTTTCCTTGACCTGCATCATATACTTTTGCTGGCAGGGTCAAGAAAGAGTTACAAGAAAAGGAAGGGCTTTAGACAATTCCAACACAGGCCCTTCAGCGGAAAGTGAATCATGTTTGACCTAGTGTTTTACTACAGTTTTTACTACAGCTCTGGCTGGATAACTGCAGGTCATAAAGGGAGATGGTGGCAGGTCACAGGCCTGGCCTCTTAGAACAGTTAAATGTCTAATGGCGCTGTGGCCACAGAAACCAACAGGCTTTCCTCCAAAGGTCAAATCAAAAGAGTAGCTCCTCGAGCTGCACCGAAATTGGTTTTCCAGAGGAAATCATGACAGTAGACACCGCTCCTGTTCATCCTCTGAGTAAGAATGGGCTGACCTACTAAAGGAAGGCATCCTGTATAAGGAATGAAGCATGTCATTGTCTTTAAGGCTTTGGATATATTGCAGGGTTTCTGAGAAAAATGTATAAAATGCAACAAAATGTGAATTATTTTCAGTTTTGTTACTGTGGTGGGATCTTAGTGGTAATAGAGGGAGCCTGGCACGGTAAGCCATCACACACCTTGAAACATGATGCACTTGATACACACTGGGGTCTATGAGTAACCACCAAGCAAACAATAAGAACTGTGTCATTGTTGATTTTGTTACAGTGTTGTAACGGCCACTGCAAATGTGTTCAGCCTTGCCATGGGGAAAATGACAGGTGGTCACTTTATCAGCTTAAAGTGTGCAGAAATAACAGCAACCTTGGACTTACAGTCAACAGGAGCCAGTCTCAGTTACTGTACAGTATGACCTGCTTTAGCAAGCCCGAATAATGAGTAAATATAGCACAGAGACAGACATGTTTTGGCAGTGGGGGAAACACGCAGGGTGACAGACAGTGTGTCATCACTGGCAGTGTGAATGCCTGAGGTTTGAACTTGACTATTTGGTGCATCTTGAGGCCGACTAATAGCCCCTATACCACAACATGACATATACTTATTAGTGGATACATTTATTTAAAGCACCTTGCATTGCCATGGTTGCATATGTTTTAGCTTGGGTGCAGGTCACAGTGGGAAGCAAAACCTCCAACCCCTTGAAGTGTTACAACCGTGATCTACCCAGCGAGTTCCAGGACTGCAAAGAGCAAACACATACTTCAAGTCTCAAGCCTTTTCTGTGCAGACACTTAGGCAGAACCAGAAAGTGCTCCTCTCTGTCATTTTGTCCACCTAACACCACACACACACACACACACACACACACACACACACACAAACACACATATCTTGTCTGATGGACTGAGACGAGATCCTACGGTGGGTAGTTTGTTGGTTTAGTGGCTCCTAAGTGCCATTAGTACTGATAGGGAGTCTAGCCAATGGGTGTCCTGGCTTAAACTTAACAAAAGATTGAACATGTGAACTCTTTCCTCACCCACTCTAACATAGCTGTATGCATGTTAAACACATTAACACAGAGCAAGAGCTGTTATAAAGCGCTGGCTGTGAGATGATCTGAAACAAAAAAAAAAATAAGGGCTTCCCCTCACTTCTGTTTCAGATCATCTCCACATGTGCCTAGAGAAAGGAGTTTTGATGTTTGTTTATTTGTTTACATGTCTGCTTTTCATGGTAACTAAAAAAAAAGAAGAAAAAAAAAGCATCTGAAGGAGAATGCACAGCCAAAGCAGATGCTGACTCAGCAAACCACATGGGGTTAGATCCACAAAACAAAGAACAGATGAAAGTCTTGCACTTAGGCTTACTGCTTGCACTAATTACTGAATTGACTAAGCAAGCCTCAGTGCATCTTCATTGAAAGCCTTGGTGACTCCCCAGCGTGTTTTAAAAATATAAGTGTATGCTACTAATATGAGAAAGCCATTTTTATTTTATGTCACACACTGATACTTTTCTCTTAATTGCTTATTGTTCAATGCTCCACAAATCAATAATTCCTGTAGAGTAACTTGTGATATTAGCTATTGCAAAAGTAAACTGTTCCTTATTTTGCTGCGGACCCCAATTTGAGCTCCACTCCTGCAGCAGACACTGATTGCTCTGTGTCAGGGTGCAGGCCGCCCCCCAGCGGTGAAGAGGGGCAACGCACAGCGCAGGTGAGCGCTGTTTGATGCTGCTGGCCGTTTGAGGGATGCAGTGGATGGCTTTAATTTCAATCTTGTACCAAAAGAGAAACATGAACCGGCGGATCCTAATGCTCTCTCCAACCCTAAAGAAATGTCATCACAGTCGCTGAAACACTGATGAAATCTGCAAGACACTTTTTCATTTTTCAACACTTACCTGTGTGTTGAGGTAAATTGAGAGATAGGAGAAGGGCCGATGCCTCTTGATGAGATTCAGCGCTGTCAGCACCATTATTCAAAAGCACGCTCTGTAAGGAAGCAAATGTAAATATGGCTTGGTCTGTGTATCCCGCAAAATATGATGGAAAATAACTCGGCACTCATTTGAAGTGTTGACAACTTTATGAGCTCTGCATGCATGTGCGTACAGGCGCGGCGGAGATAATGCAACTGACTTACTTTGCTCAGTGTGAAAAAGCAAAAGAGATGGAAAACGAGCATCGGCCGCGTCCAGTTTCTCCAACAAATCCGTAAGAAAGTCATTTTTTTTTTTTTTGCTGTGGGTCACCTTTGCGCAAAAGCTGTAGCCTTTAAATCACACGGCCACTTGCCAGCGGTCCCAAGAGCTCCGATAAACCAGTCCAACAGCAGCAGCAGCAGCAGCAGTTCTGCAGGACTTGTGGTGAATGAAGCATCGACGAGTTTCAGATGCAGGCTTCTTCAGTTGTGCCACTTTGGTTTCCATTCATTTCCAAGCTCAGTCAGTTTCCCGAGGCGGCAAACCGCTTGAACCCAAGTCCTCTCTCCCGGCAAGTCATTTTCCTTTTTTCCCACTCAGACGGTCCGACCAGTATCCAAAGTCTCTCTCTCTCTCTCTCTCTCTCTCTCTCTCTCTCTCTTTCTCTGTCACACACCCAGCGCTCACTCCGCCGCTCTCTCGCTCTCTACCCAGTGACCCCCGCGGACCATTTTGACTCCCAGTGAAATCATGTGATCGTCTTAAATAGGCTGCGTCTGGTCTTGGCAATAGCAGACTTCTATGAAAGTCGCTCTGAGTCTGAATCTGTTTCCCCCGGGAGCCTGCCGAGGGAGCACTAAACACAAGGCTGCTGAGGACTGTGTGTGTGTGTGTGTGTGTGTGT
The DNA here is from genome assembly GCA_008360985.2 of Macquaria ambigua. Classification (NCBI taxonomy): domain Eukaryota; kingdom Metazoa; phylum Chordata; class Actinopteri; order Centrarchiformes; family Percichthyidae; genus Macquaria; species Macquaria ambigua. The sequence goes on along the minus strand of VMKM01002165.1, from coordinate 19,093 downwards.
GTGTGTGTTTTGAGGAGGGGGTGTGGGTGGTGGTGGGGTTGGGGGTGGGGGTGGGGTGGGGGGGGTAAGTACAGCCTGTAGCCAATCACATTTGACACCTGTGCTGAAAGATGGGCTTTGTAACCATCTCTGAGGTTGCAGGAGGATGTGTGTGAGAGGGACAGTCAGTGATAAAAAAAAAGAAGAAAACAGGTAGAATGTTCCGTTTCCTTGCAGGGTAATGAAGTAATTACATTTCATCATTTCATGCTGTAAGGAGACTGCAATAACAACTGTTTGTTATGTTTGTTCCACATCTGGGCATTTTAAAATGATGATGCATTTCAAAGTATAAAGTACAGGAATGAAAATATTTATTTGAATTCAGTAGTCTGGATTTTGTAACCCAAACGTGATCTGGAGATTACACCCTGAAGCAAGTAATCAGTAATTTGTGATGGATTACGGTCTGAAATGTAACCTTTGACCCTGTTTAATCCGCTCGTCGTTCTCCCATCTCTCCCTTATTCCGCAGCTGCACTGATAGGCAGCGTGCCAACATTTCTAAACTCCCCACAATCATTCATGGAAGTGCTCAGGAGTGTGGGAGCCAAAGGATCGGGAGCGCTTGTTTCATATTCTGGAGCATTTCATCCTCCCCAAAAGAAAACCAGATGAGCTTTCTGCTGTGCTGCAGGAGAAATAAATGTGTGACGGTTTACGGTGTGATCTTTTTGGCACTAAGTCAGAATATCAGAGTGAAAGGAATCAGAGGTGATTGTAAGCAAGCTGGTCTATGAAGTTCCACCCTTTTTATTTCTACAAAGCTGAAACATGATGGGTGTGAGGATTGGCTGAATGGTGGAAGGAGAACACACGGAGGAAGGAGTAATCTTCACCCGGTGTATGTTTTATTTGAAGTTTACACAACACCAAAAACAGTTCAGGCTGGTTTTGGTCAGGTTGTGAAGAAAACTATATTAAAAAATGAAACAAGGCAAGGCAGCTTTATTTATCTAACACATTTCAAACACAGAAGCAATTCAAAGTGTTTTACATTGGCAATTAAAAGCCTTAGAATGACATTCAAAAAAATAAAAACCAGAATAAAATCAATAAAATGAAATTTTAAAATGAGCTAAAACAACAAAACAAACTTCTAAACTTTTCAAAAGGACAAAGGAAATCGCTCAACAAACAAAGAAGTTTGGCTAGGCCCCTGGATATTGGGCAGCTAGCTGCAAGATTCCAGCCGATCTACAACTCCACCTCCAACCACAAACAAATCATCTCCAACAAACAACTAACCATGAGGAGATTCTACCTCTTGCTTTTAAACAGGTAGCTCCTCCTCCAGACAAACCAAAAGTTAGGTCATAATATGGATGAGTGCTCATGCAACAAACGTTTTTGTTACTTGAAGTCAAATATAACCAATAAATTGATTGAGTGGTTATTTCATTAACAATGTAAATAATGACAGTATGCCTACTGAAATGACCAGAAATGATAGCAGGTTAGCATGCTGCACCCATATGTGCTTACATAATTCAGCCACAGACGCCTAGCCACACCACTTAGCAACACAACCAGGACTAGCTTAGCCAGTGTGCAACCTACTTTATAGGGCATGGGTTAGCACCATGACAACAGGGTTTTATATCTTTATCTTAAGATAAAAGGGATTCAATTTGAGCATCTCACCGTTTTAACAAATTAACAATTATTTTGTTAGAATTCAACAGCAACATATCTGACACAGAAGCGCAGACATCTATACTGACTGAATGTTCATATATACTTGGTGTTCAGGTCAGTAATAGATAGCCATTTATCTTGAGATATGAAAAGTACACCCCATTATCATGTTTCAGAATTTTAGAGAGAGTGATGAGAGAAGACCTCTGAGGGCGACCTATGATAAATTACACCGACTAATGGATGCTAGTGGAACAGAAGCTAAACCAAAAGCGGGACAGGACTTCAGTTCTCTATGACACTCTGTCCTGAGGGTTTGCGCTAGGTGTTTGATGCATCTCCTAAATGGTCTGTGTCACGTTAGATTAGTGCTAGTGTCACACATTAAGTATTTATTTGTTTTGAAAGACAGGAAGGGAATAAATGACATAATACTGCAGAATCAAAACCAAATGACCAACTTTCCCCTAAATGCAACTCTCCACGGACAAGAAGTGGGAAAGAGTAAATGTAAAAACATTGTCATCCTGACAGTAATATGCTCTAAGCCTATAAAACTGATACATAAACAAAAACTTCCAGATTTCTGCCTAAGTTTGCCAATTCTGGATTTAATTAGTGATAAAATGCCATCACGAAGACAATTCCTACCATATGTTTGGAGGCTCAGGAAATCTTTACAGTGTCAGCTGCTGCTGAAGTTATATCGCCCCTCCTCCTCCTACATTAATACACACACGCCCCTTACTTGCACACATGTGTGCACACAATGCAATACAATACTCACTCTGCACCTATGTGAGTGTTATGTGAATGAAAGCATGCTGCTCACATATTTCTGTGTGAGTCAAATCTTTGTATTTGTTCAGCAAATGCAAAGGCACACTGCTGATTGGAACGTTTCCAAAGCTTTGAACTTTGAAACGGTCTAACCGTATTGTGTTGTCAGACTGTAAAACAGTCTGACAGTAGTGCGTTTCATTGTGGGGGTTGTGCAGGTACAGCAGATTGAGAAATAAAAAGAAGACGCTGTATTGTTTGAAGAAGTTGAGCATAAAGATACCCCCTGTAGTCCGAACTGAGCTGGCTGCTGTGAGTGATTTGACCTATGAACCTCTGAGCCCCTGTATGCCTGTCTGACTGCTTGTTTGTCTGCCCGCCTGTCTCTCTTTTAGCTCCACTGTTTGCCTGACTGTCTGTCTTCAATATCATCTGGGGATGTACAAAGACAAAGAGCTGGCACATAAAGGGAGCTCATTCCATCACATGTATTTCCACACACACTGAGGCATGTGGTCTCAAACATACAGTGCATCAGTTTACAATAGACAAGCTGCAAACATTCATACTACAGCAAGAGTTTGATCTGTATACTGGTCTGAAATGAGGAATACATGCACTAAAACAATTATTTTTCACAGACATCTGCAACAATTTCAATCTTTGTGCGAGTTTCTGGCTGCTGTTGTAAGAGGAAGAGATTTTTCAGGAAAAGCTCAGCATTTTGGGAAAATTATTCACTCTCTTGTCGAGAGTTAGATGAGAAGATTGATAGCACTCACGTGTCTATACGCTAAAGTATGAAGCGATCGGCAGCAGCTGGGTAACTTAGCTTAGCACAAAGACTGGAAACAGGGGGAAACAGCTAGCCTGGCTCTGTCCAGAGGTAACAAAATCTGCCTACAGCTTCATATTTACCATAAAACTATGAGAGTGGTATTGATCTTCTCATCAAACTATCAACAAGAAAGCGAATAAGAGTATTTCCCAAAATGTCAAACTATTCCTTTAAGGCTCACAATGTAGGTCTTAAAGTTTCTTTCTGCTTTGGTCTCTGCAGGTAGTTTTCACTCCATGGTCTCATTTAATTAGCTGTCTAAAACTGTCATCAATGCAACATGTGTGTGAGTGTGCATGAGAGTGCATGCTTGTGGTAAGCCGATGTGAGTTTGTGTGCATGGTCTCTTATGTGATTTATGTGCATTTGTGTCTTATGCGTTAGTGTGAGTGTGAACCTGTACATGCATGTATGTGTGCGTTTTGGTCCTTGCGTGTGTGTGTGTGTGTGTGTGAATAGTAAGCTGACAGCAGCTGTAAAATTCCTCTCTGAGCATCACAGAGGGGAGGCTGATGAGAGCTGACAGGGAGCAAGAGTGAAGGGAGGTGGGAGAGGAAGATGAAGGTGAGCGTGGAGCAAGGGGAGACGGTGGTTGCCAGCTAGTTTGATGATTGAAGGTATAGTCAGGCTTTGCAGAAATTCTGTACTGCTGTCGAAGAATACTGATGCCTTTACTGTTATTGTCTTGACCTTATCGAGCGTAACCCCATACACCTTGGATGTATCAGCTCAGAGTGAAACAACTGTTTCCCCTAAATATTTGCAGATGGTGCTGAAGTCTGGCTTTTGGCCACTACTGGACCTATTCCCAGTTATACATTTATCAATCTTTATATTTTAGAAGACTAATATTTATTTAATTTTAAATGACAACTAATGTAAACTTGGTATAGGTTAAATAAAGAATGTGTAAGGTTACTATTAAACAACAGTGTATTTGGAACATTTCACAATTATTAAAGTTATACTGGTCCTATTTGTTTGAGTTGGACAAGAGAACATGAAATAATATTTTCACAATTTTTGCATGATATTAGCAGAGAAGACACGTTTTTATGTGTATGCACAGAGGCACATATGAACTCCACTGAGGAGGAAGGTAGAACAGCGGCAGACTTACTTTCAGACAGACCCTTTATTTCTACTTTGGCAAACCAAGCAGTGTACTGAACAGGAATTGAAGGTTGAATTTGAGAATGAAAAACTATGCCTTATCGTCAATCCAACATAACTCGGCAACATTTTATTTCAGTCTCACCAGGAACAGTTCTCAAAATCTTAACATGATGAAGGTTCGATCTTCACATCACCTGCTGCCATCTGCTTTGTCCAAGCAAAGCAGTGTGCTTTGCTACATATGGTTTGTCTTTAGCAGTGTGACTGAAGCAGAACTGGATAAGGGGTAACTATATATGAGCATTAACACAAAGTCAGATGTGTGAAGGAACAAAGGACAGGACAGTTGCTCTCTTCAGAATCAGAATCAGAATTAGAATCAGAATCAGCTTTATTGGCCAAATTATGTGTACACAAACAAAGAATCTGACTGCTCTCAGTGTTACACACAGTTTCAAGAACAATTTTCAGGAAGCTAGATAGAAATAGACATTCAGCTAAAAACAAGGACAGCAAAGTTGAACAAGGTAGGTAAAAATAAACATAAAACGATTATGTACATACAAATAAGTGAAAAATACAGTTGCGTATAAATATATATATATAAAAAGTAAATATTAACAACAACATACAATGTCTATATACAAGTCAAACTGTTTCTGTAAATTGGAAACAAGAAAATGATAGTGCAAGGGTGCAGAGTGCAAAGAGTGCTGGAATAAATGAATGATGAATGACTTTATATACATGTATACATGTCTATACACAGTTTATACAGCGTGCTTAGATTTATATTTGACAATGATGATGATGGTATGTACATGTTAAAAAACAGCGTGTAGTTTGTAGGTAAAGTGGATGCTTAAATGTTACAGGGTTATTGCATGGGGATTGTTTTCTGACGCTAACTGTTCATCAGAGTGATGGCGTGTGGAAAGAAACTGTTCTTGTGTCTGGTGGTTTTGGCGTGCAGTGCTCTGTAGCGCCTACCAGAGGGGAGAAGTTGGAACAGGTTGTGTCCAGGGTGTGATGGGTCTGTGGTGACGTTTCCTGCCCGTTTCTTGACTCTTCAAATGTTTTTTGAGCTGGATTTGTAAGTCTGTAAAGGATGATAACAATTTCCTTCAGAAAAATTACCAAAAAAGTTCATGCACGTTACTCTTCAACAACATTTTGTACTGTGTCTGTCTGGCCGAAGAAAGGCTGCCACATGTTCTGCCTCTTTTAAGTACTAATTAAGTTGTTTTTTAAGTCTTCTGAAACGATATTACTGTAAATGTGTTACCCTGAACCACTTATAAATTAGGCCAGTTATTCTATTTGTGGGTTACAACAGCAATCATTAAAATGATGGACGCTTGGTAGTTTCAGTTATTTGGCACAAAACAGCAGATTGTTGGTTCTCTAGGTTCACCAGCACTCCAGTGGAAAGTTGCACTTGGAAAACGTTACTGTACTGCTTCACCCCTCCTTTTCAAATAGCTTCCACTGATAATGTATTGGACATGGCTGAGCGACTCAAGCATTAGTCTTCATAATAACCACTGATTAGTGAAGTTATTGTGCTGATGTCAGTGCTCTACATCAGTTGGCCCGAAAAGTGTTGCAGTGTGGGAGGTCTTGTTCTGACCCTGTTCGATCATGTCAGCAGTGATAGTTCACACTGGGACACGACACTGGATGAAGCTGACATATTCCTGATTAATCTGATTTATAGTGGTAATCATCATGTTGATCTATTGCTGTCCAAGTAGTGGTTTAGGCTAATAATCCAATCAGTTGCATATTATTTTCGGCAACAAGTGTCCTATCAAAACACTGGTTACGCTTTGAGTGCATGAAGCTCTTTAATTACAACACTAGCAGAGTTAATGGTTTAGGTCACAGATTCCTCATTGTAAGTAATCAAGATAATTATGTTGTATTTTACTTTTATTTTTAAGAGATAAACCACTGAAACCCATAACTGCAACTTACAAACAGATTCTTTGTTGTTGCTTCTTTTCTTTTTAAAAGGTGCTGCCTTACATTAAAGTTAAAGAGGCAATATTAGCTCCTTGCTAACACAACACCTCTCTCTCTCTGGGTTTGAGAGCCCAAGATGAAAATGAAAGGCTGAAGAATTGCGCTAATTATTGGTTGTCAGCTGTATGTGATCGCTGGGGCAGAAAGAGCATCTCTGGAGGGGTGAAACCTAAAAACAAAGTGGCTAGTCTTATGACACTCTGCAGGGGTGAGAGCCTGCTAAAGTTCACCACCTCTGTATTGTGTAAGCAGCCCTATTATAATAACTGCCTTCATCTTGGCCGGGAAAAAGACTGTAAAACTTTCACCAGAGATGGCTGATTAAAACTAGCCTGTTTGAAGGGTTTTTGAATCAGAGTTGGATATAACAAAAACCTAACTTGCAGCATCTTTCCATGAGTAATACATGTGTCAGATGTGCAGTAAATTTGTCTCTATCATTTGCATTAAAATCTCCAGAAACTTTGCTTGAATCTCGCAGAAATCCAGGATGAATGCAATGGCAGTTTCAGTAGCACTGCCAGTCTTATCTTCTGTACTGTACAGTAGCTCTATTTTACACTGCCAGACCCATAGGAAAGTGTTTCTCTCTCGGCACTCAAACATTTGCATGTCTGCAAACTGGTGGTGGGGTTTCACCCTGTGGGAAACCAATGTCTGGCCAAGAGTCTCTGACCCACACAACCCACCAGTGTCCATAGTGTGGTGTGGAACTGGACCTGCTGGCAGGAAGATGAGGAAAAAAACAACAGCCTCTTTTAGCTGTAGGGTATGTGTGAATGTTCATACTGCACAATTCTTGCTGAGTCAAACTGAATTAACAAAACCTGTCAATGTAACAATTTCTATATTGTAGATAGTGCAATGAAATGTGTTGCAAGGGGTTTATGTTTTCTGTGTCAACTGTATTAAAATCTAGATTCCATACTTAGAATGGGACATTAAACAAGAAGCTGACCTCTGACCTCTCCCTTTTGAGTGAAAACTGAATGAAGAATCTCCATAAAGTATTAAATCAGCATCAGCTAACCATCTTTCTGCATAATTGGTGGACATTTGCTGTACTCATTCAGCACTGCTTCACAGTTGATTTACCTCCCAGAGAAACTATGCTGCAACTGTAATATAGAGCACATGCAGAGTGTGTGGGCTTATACAGTGGCAACCACGGTAACTTCCACTGAACCCCTGGAGTTTCCAGGTACCAATGTGGGTCAGCCAAAGTATGAAAAGGGCCAATGACTAAGTTTTAACAGTGTTAAATGAAATAGCTTGGTCAGTATGGTCTAGTGAATAATGTTCTTTATTGTATGAGATAGAAGATTACAGACCAAGTTAATTAGCAAGCGTTTGAAAGAAAACACTCATCGTTAGGATTTATTCAGTGCAACTAGCCAACTACTGCAATAGGGCTCTTGAAATTGATCACTAAATGACATTTCAGATACTAGTGTAATTGCATACTTTACACTTGTTACTCACCTTATCTCAGTAACAGTTTTTGTGCACCATGAATTTTAACAAATGAGTCACACCACAGCAGCAGTATTCAAAGATGCACCGAGTGAACTTGCTGATGTGGATTAAAATTTCCTTTGTTAGCACGTAATGCTGACAAACTTTAATTCACCACCAGCCACCAAACCAACAACCTGCCTCACCCCCCAGGAAATCTCACAGACCACCCACAAATACATGCACACATGGGCACTGCATGGTGTAGAAGCACATTGCCCTGCTGAATGTGAAGCTGTATTTTTCCACAAAGTCCTGTGAAATTAGCAAACGCTCAAGACTAAAATATCAGAGTAATGGTGGAGAATATGACAGTTTCATGACACTTTTACACATGCACACACACTGTACATGCACAGAGGTTTTGCTAAGTGGCACAAAGGCCTAATTGACAATGAAATCATCCTCCACCTGGACGCCAAACCTGTATTTTTGAACTCTTTGACCATGGCTCCCATCCACAGCAAATTTTCAGCCATGATTGAAGGGAATGCCTTGTGTGGTTGCAGAAACCCTCCACCTTCCCCTATGAAGGGCCTGCTTTGTTCTTTTAGAAATGCTTAATTTCTTCAAAGTGCAGACAAGCTGAACATGAATGAGACTTTAAGAGATCCAGCAGGTGATATACTATAAGGCCATGAAGGAGGATTATTAGGGTTTTAGAGAAGTCAAAATAAATAAAACATCAAGAGAGTTGATGCAATTCCCTGCTGCTGAGCTTCTAAAATGTCACAAAACATATGGGCGACAATGTGAAAACCTTTTTTTAAGATAAGTATTTAGTATAATTATTGTTTAGTAAGTTTCCTCAGGGCCCGCACTGTCATCATTTTAAGTATAAATATTTAGTATTCTAGATAAGTATTTACCAAGGCAATGGAATGTAATTTTAAATGTGAGTACAGGCCAGTTGTTTGTCACTAAAATACAAACTCAAGCAAAGCTCAATTGACAGAACATTTGCTGTAGTGCTGCAGTGAAACATGGTTAATTTGGATTCAAGCTCAATTTTATGAGTCTGCAGAGCCTTTTTAGACTTGTCTATTATAAACATGAGTGGCTGGTGGCCTCACATAGGTTTATGGTTGGAAGGTCAGTGGTTTGATCCTCAAATTGGCAGGATAAATCTGGACAGGAAAAGTGAAAGAGCAGCACTGAGGTGCCCTTGACCAAGGCACTTAATCTCCACCTGCTGTACTGAGCAGCTTCCAGGTGTGAATGTGTATAAAAGAGAACATACCCTGGTTTTATAAAGGTTAAAAAAATGTGTGTGTCTCTATGTGTGTGTGCACATAGTCACATTCAAATAACATGCAGGAAAGGAAGCATTAAGTTTGACACACCTTCTTTCCAGTGGCTCATCCAGTCTCTAACAGCAACCTCCTTCGGGTCACTTATCTCACACTCACTCACACTTAGAGAAATAACAAAAACAATGCTCTACATGGAACGGGCAATCATCACAGGTCACCACCTCCGTCAGCATGTGTCCCCATCAGTGACAGAATAGGTGACCATCTGTAGCGGGAGCAAAGCTTTATTTTGGTTGTGAGGTTCAAAGGTCCTGAAATGCAAGTTGACAGAAGCTGTCATGGCTGCCTGAGTGGCTGTGTCAGTGGACCTGAAAATATTTGTTTGGAAGCATCAAACACTGAGAGAAACCCATGGGTGAAAACTATGGCTGTAAAACATTTCCGCTTAGTCGATAGATTAAAGGTTGAGGTAGTTTGCGCCATTTGTTCTCCTCAGTGTACTGTTTTTTTTTTTGTTTTTGTTTTTGACAAATTCTAAATGGCAGTACATAGTTTTTTTTCCTTTCAAAATCTCTTGGTTGCACATCATAACACTGTATGTCTTTCTCCCCCTCGCATGAGTGCCTATCCACCAAACCTCATAAATACTTAAACATATTGAATTTGTTATGTTGTTTCCACAAACTATAAAATCTTGGAAAGTCCCTCTTTTGGAATATTTCATAAATAGTTGATTTGTTCAGTGTCACAATGAGCAATAAAACATCACCCATAAATTCTCTATGAATATATTTCTGCTGTCACTATTAAGACTTTTAAAAAAGGGCCTCCTTTGGAATGTGGCATGCCCTGTGACCCCATAGTGCAGGGAGTTTACAGGGAGTCTCCACTAGTAAAAACTACATTCCTACCTTCAATCTGGGTCAAAGATAAAAGATGACAGAGATCTGACGCTGACAAGCGAGACAGATCTGACATTCAGGCACAAATTTCTTTTTTGAGGGCTGAGATAAAAAAAAACTGTACAATAAAATATAACCACATATTATGACACACAGATGTCAAGTAATTTATAGCACCAACGTTTGATCTGTGCTTCCTTGAACTAGTCATTTTTCAATAATGGAGCCTTTAGTTAATTTCCAACCATTGTTGCACATCCTTCTGTTGGATTACTTTCACCTTAACTGTTAACCTCAACTTAACCTTCTGTTGGAAACATTTAAACGCATTGATAATGATAGTTGTTAATCTTAGTGCCCAACACACAGGATCTGAGATGTAGGCATGAAATGTGAGGTGCACTGCTCTGCCTTGATTTAGTGAAGGCTGCATAAGAAGTGCTGGAGGCATCTTCCTGCAATTGCCAGGCACCCACAAAGTCGACTGCTGACTTAGCTAGCATAGCTAATGACATTGCCTAATAGAGATCTGAAGTCCTGTCCTCCTTCTAGGCAAGCTTTCGTTCGTCAGCCTCCGTTACACAATTTACATAGAGGGCGTCTATTATCAGTCTTTCTGTCTATCTGGGCTAATCTGATCATATTTTACTGTCAATAGGTAACTGCCACTGTAACTGCTTGTATGGTATGGCAGAGTGGCGAGTGCAGTGTGAATAACTCTAATTACCATCTGAATAGCAGTGAAACCTGGCCTAGCTAGAACTTGTCTCACTCCAGCATTGGATGAAACCACATACTTTTAAAAAGAAAAATCACTCGTGATTGGTTGGTAGATCTGTTGCTATTGGTCACCCTGGGCCATTATAATACAGGGTTGGGTAAACAATAATAATAATAATAATTACATTTTAAGTTATGTGTATAATTAGTAAGCCTATATCAAAAATACTTCTGTTACTGAAGACTATAGATTCATGTGATATATGTTATGTTGTATATATTCATGTTATTGTGATCCTATGAGCTACACTATAATCACTGACATAAATATTAATTTATTGGGGAGAGAAAAAGAAATTTGCTAGGAACATGTTCAATAAAAGTAAAAACTTTATTGATATATAGCACAAATAGCAAATGCACAAACACAACTGTGAGTGAAACAAGTTTTCTTTCTTTCTGTGCTGCCTACAAATTCAGAACAGTTGTTAACCTGCACTTCCACTGCAATTTACAGTGCTGCTTACTGATGAAAATCCCACTTTTCATGCAGTGCATGAGAACTGAAGCTGTTGAATGTTCTGGTAGCTGTCCAAAGAAGAAGAAAATAGATAGATATTTAAATAGATTTATTAATATTCTACAATATATTTCATCTATGTTTCCTGTTTACCTAACACAACAAAAGTCTTAGTCTGATTGGACAACAGAGAAAGGAAATGGTGATGTAGTCTGTTTTTCCACAGTTGAACATAATGCAACTTGGAGTGATCAGGGCACTTTGTTTTTTTTTTTTACAAAGATCCAGGTGGACAAATTGTGCAAAACACTACAATTAGTGAACCCAATTTGAAGAAAGTACCTCTCACTGCAGAAAGTGCATCCATTGTGCTTAAGCGTTTAAACTGACATAATGTATTAAATAAAATTTAAGATTTTATTTTAGCATTTTTAACCTTTATTGGACAGCTTGAGGCAGAGGCAGACAGGAAAAGGGGAGAGAGAGAGAAAGAGAGAGAGAGAGGGAGGTATGACATGCAACAAAGGTAACCGGTTAGAATCAAACCAGCAACATTGCGGTTAAGCAGCATGTGCAGTAACCATTTGGCTACCAAGGTGCTCAGCATTCATAATATTTAACCAGGCAAATTGACAGGAGCATTTATTCATGGAACTGACCCGTGAAAGTCGCACATAATCACATACTGACCTTCTTCATTTCGTGGACATTTGGAGAAGCCAGTAAGACATGTCTCTAGAGACAGGAGGAGACAGTAAACAGATGGATCACTTTCTATCACCAGCTGTGGAAAAATAAGCAGACCTCGGAAATCTGAGATAAATGGTGTGGGAAGTCAAATTTGCTTACACTGGTAGAAACATATTTAACTTGCTTATTTGTGCAACATGATTGGATTGTCTGTGCCCCAATTCTGCTCATGATTGTATTATTTGAATCGGATGTTCTAAATTCATATTTGTTCAGTTCACAGCTGTCTTGCTATTAGCTAACTTAACGTCTTAAATAGCGTCACATATGGTGCTATGTTTATGGGCATTTTTTACAGATGCAGTAATATCTGCATATCTCAGTACAGGTAGCTTCTACTTCTCGCAAACAGCACATCCTTGCACTCTGAAACAGCTCTCACCTCCTCCTGCCTATGTGGGTTTTGTCTATTATTATATTATATTATCATAAAACAGCTTGCCTTTGTATTTACCAAATTTAAGCTGTGAGTTATATCACAACTAATACAAAACCTACAAAAATAAGAGCCATGATTTAAAACAAAGATTTCCTTTAAGATGTTTAATGATGTTATAATACATGCGGTTAATGGCCAGATCCGCTTGCAAACAGCAGCTCTATCTACTGTAGGCCTACCTGGCTGCTTCGTTACCTCAGCTAGGCTTAATGCAGTCTCCATACTTACTGTAAAATACTCCTTTTTACTCCCTCAAATCAACTCACACCATTGTTCAGATTTTTTAAGCTGGCCTTTTCTCTGCTTTTATTTTGAAGGCGAGCTTTCACCTGTGTCTGCAAGATGACAAATGACAGGAACTGAGAGGAGAGAGAGGAATGCCATGCAATTTGACTTGAACTCAGGAACTTGCAGTTTATGTCCAGCACCTTAAACCCCTAGGCCCCAGGGAACCCACACCAGTGCTCAAAGGCCTGGAGAAATGATATGTTAACTTCCTTAATGTGATGTAGTTCCTGTTGAAACAGGATTTAAAGGTGGGGCATGTAAGTAAACCAATGGGACAGCAGTGGGACATTGTTCAAAAATGTTGTGATGGTTTGATTGGCTGGAGTGTTTAGTCCCACCTACTTGTGCAGCATTTAACCAATACACTGTTTTCCAGGAAGTAACTTTTGGGGGGAAAATGAAATCCACATTTCATTCTTATTCTTAAACCTGTTGAATCAATCAAAGATGGCCATTCACTGACTGAGCAAGGGGACAGTTTGATTCTGAATTAGCTAGCTAGCCAATCCCTTTCTGCATTTAAGACCGAAGGGAATAAAAAGGTTTTGCAAATGGGGAAACCCACACAATTGTTAGTAGGCCCAAATCTGGAGCAGTGGAAGGAAGGCCGCTATACCAGGTTTTCAACCAGCAGCTGTGTGGGAATTAAACTGAACTTTAAAGCTGACAAAATGTTCAAACTGATAAAAATACACAGTTGGAATCTGGATCTATCTATCTCTATCTAATCAGTTTGGATCAATATTGGTTCACCTTTTTTTCAAGTAGATCTACAAACAGTAATTGTCATTTTTATTTTCTTTAATTCTCTGTTGTGTTTTTGGTTGGCTGCCATGCCTACCTACTTGTCTGTATAATCAGCCTGCTGTCTGTTGTACCGTGATTGTGCCTTGTCTTTTGTCTTAAAATCTGTGATGTGTTGTGTCAAATTCGGTAATTTGGAAGAAAGCCAAATTGAAATGTACTAATTTACACGTGGGTTCTCTCCGGGTACTCCGGCTTCCTCCCACCATCCAAAGACATGCAAGTTAGGTTAACTGATGATTCTAAATTGCCCGTAGGTGTGACTGTGAGTGTGAATGTTTGTCAGTCTCTATGTGTTAACCCTGTGATTGACTGGCGACCAGTCCAGGGTGTACCCCGCCAATGTCCGCCAATGTGATGTGTTTTTGATCAGTTTGGATCAATATTGGTTTAACAACTTTTTTTCCAGGCAGATCTACAAACAGTAAGTGACATTTTTTAAAATTTCATGCTGTGTTGTGTTTTGATTGGCCGCCGTGCCTCTATCTATCTATCTATCTCTCTGTCTATATTATGTGATGTGTTTTTGATTGGCCGCCGTGCCATTGTCTATCTATCTATCTGTCTATCTCTCAGTCTATCTTTGTCTATATTATGTGATGTGCTTTGGATTGGCCGCCGTGCCATTGTCTATCTATCGCTCTGTCTATTGCTCTGTCCATCTCTCTGTCTATATTATGTGATGTGTTTTTGATCAGTTTGGATCAATATTGGTTTAACAACTTTTTTTCCAGGCAGATCTACAAACAGTAAGTGACATTTTTTAAAATGTTATGCTGTGTTGTGTTTTGGTTGGCCGCCGTGCCTCTATCTGTCTATCTGTCTATCTGTCTGTCTGTCTGGCAGTCTAGCAGTCTATCGCTCTATCTATTGCTCTATCGTTCTGTTCTCTGCTTGTATCCCCCAGGTGAGTGGTTGACTGTTAAGTGAAAACCTGTAAATATTAATGTATAGCCTATCAGAGAGAGAGATGGTAACTAAATTGACATCCAGAGTAATTATCTATGTGTACTAATTTATCTGTATCAGTAGTGTCTTTGTGTAATGTATAATTTTTAAGAAGTCTTGGACCGTTGGCTGTATAATTTGTCAGTTAATGTTTATTTAGAATGGCTACAGAAATCATTCATTAGTATTGTAAGTTTCCTTTATGATTTTCTTTTATACTGAATAGTTTTACTGAGACTGGGCTTGTATCCCCCAGATCCCGAAGTGCTTGTAAGCAATAAATCATCTGTAAATTGACAGTGGAGCTGTTTGTGTCTCAGTGTTGGAGTTAACTACTGTAGCTGTCAGCCGTTAGTCTGATATATATACAATGTGATGTGTTTTTGATCAGTTTGGATCAATATTGGTTTAACAACTTTTTTTCCAGGCAGATCTACAAATAGTAAGTGACATTTTTTTAAATTTCATGCTGTGTTGTGTTTGTCTATCTATCTATCTATCTATCTATTGCTCTACTGCTCTGTCTATGTTTGGATCATTCTCATGAAACCATTAAAATACCATGGCAGTAATGATTTTAAATATCAAACATGTAATTTAGTAATATAACAAAATATCATAATAAAGATCATAGTGTTCTCTACCTTGGACAGAGAGTAATTTCAACATAGGAATTAATTATTTTTGGTTTTTATTGGATTTTCTGCTGAAATTCTCATTACCGTAACGCGTCCAGCTGTTGGAACGTATGTTATGTTGTAACTTAAACAGTGTAACATGAAAATATTCTGAAAAATGAAAATATGGGTGTTCTACTAGATGTTTTCAAATGACAGAAAAATTATTAACTGAATATTCATGTATAATAATTACGAAAAAATAGTGGAAAAATGAAGTGTCCATGACTGATGTTCTCATCCTCCGAAACATTTTTGAAGGACTGTTTATACACACGCAGAGAATTTTAAATAAAATTTTATTTTGAAAGACGCAACACATCTGCTATTATCTTCAAGATGGCTACCAGGTAAGCAGATCTCTTTACATTTCTCCAGTTAAAAGTTAAAACTCTGTTGCATACACGACAGTATGGATTATCATTACCGATACAGGTAGTTTTCCACATTTAGAAAAACTTTAGAAATAAAATTTTCTATGAAAATATACCTTATTAATGTCTAAATATGTACATTGTGTAAAAATTTGCTTAGTCATCATGGCTTCTCTATTGCTAGCAAAACATGCTAAGGTTCCTCATCCTCCGCAACACCATTCTCACTTACTGCTACAATTTAAGGCCAGTTGCGGTAGCGATAACTTCTGTTTCGGTAATGAGAATTTAATTGTACAGACTACATTTTTAAATATATTATGAGCTATTAATTTAAATATTATTTTGCTTTATGTCCTGTTTCATTGCAGACAGTCAGCAAGTGACAAAAAGAAAGCTTTAGCGAAGGCCAGGCTGAATAAATTCAGAGAAAAAGTTTACACCAACCCAGAACTGCTGGAGGAGTACAGGAGGAAGGAGAGAGAGATAGTTATATGTATATATATATATATATATATATATATATATATATATATATAGTATATATGTATATGTATATATATATGGGTATGTATATATATATGTATATGTGTATATATATATATATATATATATATATATATATATATATGTATATGTATATATATATGTATATGTATATATATATATATATATATATATATGTGTATATGTACCCTGTCTTCAGCACGACGCCACAGCCACATGGGCTCACCTTGACCCAGTACTGAGGAACATACGAGAGGAGCATCCAAATGCCAGGAAAATCCACTTCATCTCAGATGGGCCCACATCTCAATATCGGAATAGAACCAACTTTTACCTAGTCTCATCAGTGCCATTCATGCGAGGATTTAAGCATGTTACATGGAATTTCACGGAGGTGTCCCATGGAAAGGGTGCTCCTGATGGAGTGGGCGGCGCCCTGAAAAACCTTGCTGATAGAATTGTGTCCTATGGTACCAGCATACCAGATGCAGACACTCTCTTTGAGCAGCTGAATCTGAATTCATCTGTGAGGCTCTTCAAAATAACAGAGGAGGACATTAAAACAAGTGGCGAATTAGTACCGCCGTACCTGAAGGCAGTACCTGGAATGATGAGAATTCATCAGGTGAGTCAGTTAAAAACAACAACATATTCAAACTAAATGTCAACAGGCTAAAGTAAGTATACCTAAAAAGAAAGAAATGTACCTTTATACTTACCTGTGTTCCTGGAGGAAATATCCTACAAACTCTAAAAGAGAGATGGTTTAAGATTAAAAGGTATTTGATCATTGGATTCTAGAAATTTCGTCAGTATGTGATACGAGTATAAAGATCAATACATGCAAAACAGTGCTTCAGTAATAGTCTGTATTCTCTGTCTTTATACAAGCATTAGATGTTGCCTTGAGCATCATTCTCTACATGTGACATATTTTTGCTTTTAGTATGTTATACTAATATCAAATAATAGATGATGTGTATGTCTGAGTTTAATGTCTGGGTTGAATTTTACCTAAAATTTCTATTCTTTTTTCCTTAAGCTGACATCAACAAAACCAGGCCTTATCCGCACCCGAGAAGTGTCCTGCTTTTGTGATTTAGACTGTGGATGTTTCAGTCCAAAAGAATTTGACTTCCGAGACAATGTGGGGTCAGAAAAGGAGAATGCTGAGCCAGTTTTGGAAGTGGGAAAGTGGGTCCTCGTACAATATGACGGAGAACTATTCCCGGGTACAATCACACAGGTATGTAGAAATATTTGGTGGTATGGACACATCATGTTGATGATGATGATAAATCCTGAGTCCTATTAAGAATTTTTACTCTTTTTACTCTCTTTCTAGATTGTCAATGGTCAATACGAGGTCGACACTATGAGTTGTGCTGGAGTGAACAAATTTTTCATTCCATCCATCAGATTTGAGGGAGAAAAAGTCTGGTACTATTTTGACGACATAAAAGCCGTCATCCCAGAGCCACAACCTGCCACATCCTCAGCTCGACACTTCTGTGTGTTGCCTGAGATCTGGGCAAAGTACACAAACAAACGTGTGTAAAACACTGAAATTGGAAGGGGGGTAGAGAGAGTAGCAGGAGGCAGGTAGTGTGATGGTTACCACCATACAATGGCCACGTGCACCCTACCTCAAGTTGATCATCATTTGATCGTCATTATTATAAAATAGTACATGCTCTCAAATGAACTTCCAGAATTAAAAGTGTATGGTGTGCACAGTATGGTAAGTGCATTTATATTTTTTTGATATTTTAGCTGTGTGGAAATTCTACACATCTGTTCTTGTTAACATGATTATTCAGAATCAATGTACCCCCATGTGACAAATATCAACAAATCAGAATGTGGTATTTTGCCCTGGGTTGGTAATTTTTCAGTGCCGTGCTAAAACGGTTTGTTTTTAGAATATGTTCAAATGTTTCCCCGTTCTGATGTTTTTGTGTGTGTTGTTTTTAAGTGTTCTCTGTTGTGTACTTTAAGCACTGCAAAATGAAATTGATTGAACTTGAATCCATGATTGTGCCAACATTGTCTAATTTATTTTCTAATACATTAAATTAATTTTTTTAACCATACCTCTGTCTTAGTATACTTATTATCATTACCGAAATCATCAACCTCATTTCCGAAACCTATGTATCATTACCGCAACAGCTGTTCATTTAATGTTAATTTAATGAATGGAAAAATAGTAGTTTGCTTTTGAATGCATGTGCAGAATCTAGACGTTATGTTCTTTCAGGTGTACCATATCATTTTGAAAATATATCAGGTTTCAATGAAATATCAAAACTATTAGGTTGTAGATTGTGGAAGGTGTTGCGGTAATGACAGATATCAGTCAAAATTAAATAAAAACGTTAATTTAAAAATATATATTATTTCAGAGTTTCAAGTAACTGTGCATGACTGTTAATAATCAATTTTTAAAAATGTGAAAATGTATTAAATTTCCTAATGGTCTTGACATTTTCAGACCGTTGCGGTAATGATAATTTAATGGACTTGTTTTGGAAAATATGTTCAAAAGGGGGTTAAATTGCCAGTAAATGTTTTTAAATTAACGTTCACAAACACTTCAGACCTTGTTATTAATGCCTAAAAAGGAAATTTGTTTTAAAAAATTAATGTTTGAAATCTTTGAAACCAAGATTTCGAGAGAATCACCCGTTTTTGATTGGCCGCCGTGCCATTGTCTGTCTGTCTATCTGTCTGTCTGTCTGTCTATGTGTCTATCTGTCTAGCTGTCTATCTATCTATCTGTCTATCGCTCTGTCTATTGATCTGTCTATCGCTCTGTCTATCGCTCTGTCTACATTATGTGAATTGTTTTTGATTGGCCGCCATGCCATTGTCTATCTGTCTATCTATTGCTCTGTGTTTTTGATTGGCCACCGTGCCTCTATCTATCTATCTATCTATCGCTCTGTCTATCTCTCTGT